>JACXGI010003415.1:35563-62992 GCA_016801175.1 Esox masquinongy | reverse complement strand
CCCCCCCCCCCCCCCCCCAGCCATGGGTCAGAAGATCTCCGGCAGCATCAAGTCGGTGGACGCGCGCGGCGAGCCCTCGTATCGGCCAGTCCGCCGCGAGCTGCGCGGCCCAGACTTCTGCCGGCCTCCTCGTCTAGACCTGCTCCTGGACATGCCCCCTGCCACCTCGGACCTTCAGCTCCAACACGCCTGGAACCCGGAAGACCGCTCGCTCAACGTCTTTGTAAAGGAGGACGACAAGCTGACCTTCCACCGCCACCCCGTGGCCCAGAGCACCGACTGCATCCGCGGCCGTGTAGGCTACACCCGGGGCCTCCATGTCTGGCGGATCCACTGGCCGGCCAGGCAACGAGGGACCCACGCCGTCGTGGGAGTCGGCACGGCCGAGGCCCCCCTCCACTCGGTGGGTTACACGGCCCTGGTGGGCTCTGATGGCGAGTCGTGGGGCTGGGACTTGGGCCGCAACAGGCTCTACCATGACAGTAAGAACAGTCCGGCCTCCGCTTCGGCACTGACGTACCCGTGTTTCCTGGAGGCAGACGAGTCGTTTGTTCTGCCAGATGCTCTGCTGGTGGTTCTGGACATGGACGAGGGCACGCTCAGCTTCATGGTGGACGGACAGTATCTGGGGGTGGCCTTCAGAGGCTTAAAGGGCAAGAGGTTGTATCCTATGGTCAGTGCAGTGTGGGGACACTGTGAGGTTTCCATCCGCTACGTCAACGGACTGGATCGTAAGTTAACTAACATTGTGCCTTTCACAGTGGGAGACTTGTCTCTCTCTTGTCCCTCCACTCTGTCAACTACCTATCTCCCTCCCCCGTCTGGATCAGTCGGTCCTCTGTGTGTCTGTCGGTCTCTTTGTCCTTGTTACTTTCTCGCTCCCTCTTGTCTGCATCCTGCTCTGTCTCTGCCTGACAGTTGTTTTTTTTCTTGCTTTGGTTTTTTTTATATTGTGGGATTTGCTATAATTTGTGTAGTGGGTTCCATACCTCACCATCAGCGTTCTCACAGTACGGCATGTTCAGATGAGGCTATGTATTGTTGAAGGTCTCTTTCTAGCTTCTCTCTGGTTCTTGTTTAGAAAACAAAGCACAATGTCAGAAGACAATGACTCATACTGCCATATTCTCTCCATCTCTCTGAATGTGCAACAGTCGGAGCGCATCGCTTTACATTTTTACTGTTTAGGGAGGCAGGCGAAGTGAGTGAGGCATCTGTATAAAATCTTTTGCAGCACAGGGATATTGTATTGGGAGCCATGGACAGGAGCCGGAGCTTATTTTAGAAGTGCTGAGGCAGCCACTCTGGCCCAAGGGCCAGGTTTTTGCTGAATGGACCCGCACAACGACACAGCCCTGTATCTGGCCGAGGGGAGACTGGAAACAGAAAGGGATGCGGGGGGGGAGTAAGAAGGAGAGGGAAGGTTGACAGAAACATTTGGTTTCAGTCCTGTGTCTTTCTGTCGTGGCTTTTTGACATAACATAACAACATAGCATAACAACAAATACTCAAATGAAAACATCAAAACAACATAATAATAATAAAACATAGAATAAGAAAATAGAATAAAGACGGGATAAATGTATAGGAAGCTATAAAAGCTGTAAGGCTTAAGTTTAAGCGCTCAGTCATAGGCGCATGAAGAGAAGTGTTTTTATCCTGGATTTAAAAATTGATACATTTGGGGCACGTCTAAGATCTTCTGGTAGTTTATTACAGTTGTGTGCAGCATTACTGCTAAATGCAGCTTGACCATGTTTAGTTTGGACTCTGGGCTCTACTAGCTGACCTGTGCCCATAGATCTAAGAGCCCTGCTCGGTTCATATTCTTCAAACATGTCAGAAATGTATTCGGGGCCTAAACCATTCAGTGACTTATAAACAAAAAGGACCACTTTAAAAACTATTCTGTAACTGACTGGAAGCCAGTGCAAAGACTTAAGGACCAGAGTGATGTGCTCTGTTCTCTTGGTCCTGGTTAGCATTCTAGCAGCAGCATTCTGAATGAGCTGCAGCTGTTTTAGTCTTTTTGGGGAGTCCAGTTAAGAGGCCATTACAGTAGTCAACCGTATTAGAGATAAAAGCGTGGATGCACTTCTCTTGGTCTTTTTGGGACACCAAGCCCTTGATTCTGGCTATATTTTTAAGATGATAGAATGCTGTTTTGTTGACCGCTTTGATATGACTGTTAAATGTGAGGTTTGAGTCTATCAGAACACCAAGATTACGCACTTGGTCCCTGGTTTTTAGGGCCCAAGAATCCAGCTCTTTACTAATACTAGTTTTTGTTTTTGTTGCCAAACACAATAATCTCTGTTTTATCTTGGTTTAATTGTAGACAATTTTGGTTCATCCAGGTATTTATGTACTCTATATCAAACAACGTTTTACTCTTAATAGTTTTGGTTACTGGTTTATAATAGCAGTAAGGCATTATCGGGGTTATTAGCTGTGGTGAATTGGCCATATACCACACCCCTTACGCCTTATTGCTTATACATACTACAGACTGTCTGATATTGTTACATACTTCAGAATGACAGACTGACTGGGTTGACTTGGGGTGTCTTTTATCATGAGGGCGTATGCACATCTGTGAATAAACCATACGTTCAATCATTTCTAAGCAGAGTGTGGGGCGTTTCAATAGAAACGTTTGCTTGAGAATGTATTTGAACGTACGCAAAGCTGTAACCATTAATTTGCCCAGTCCCAAGGGATTGAATGAACTGAACTTCTGAAACGTAGGCTAGGCTAGTTAACATGGAAAAACATTTTTTTTTTTTACATTCATGGATTTTACATTACGAGAGAGTATAAAACGCTAGATTAACTTCTTTGTTTGTATAATCATTTCTATAGCATTCAAATTTACACTGGCATGTTCGGGATGTACCTCACAGGATTGTGGCTGCAATTGCAGGTAAATTTAGCGATATGCAAGCGCACTGTACAGAAATGTCATACAGTTCGCACAGAACTGTCTTCACACTTGTAAAACTCTGGAAAATGTGTCATACACTGCCAAGGAAGGTGGAGTCTCGAGCTGTCGATATCTGCAGGTTTACACAACAAAATAATGCAGAGTCCCGAGTCGTCTTCGATAAACAGACAAGCCCATAGATGGCACCCAAGCAACAGTGAAGTGAGTCTGGTCATTTTGGCACGCTCATGTTGCACTGTCATTTACTACCGTCAAAATGCAAATGGCCATCTCCTACCTTTGTGTATAAATCCATCACAGGATCACGTCACGAATCAGGCTTTCTACTTGTCCATCCATTCTAAATTTAAAGTACAAATTTAGAGCCACTCTACGCACCATTGGTAAATAAGACCTCTGGAGTTTGACGTGCCGAGATCAGCAGCCATGAAGAGAAAGTAGGATGACCTGCTGGTGTGTCTCCGTCCAGGCCTGCTCTAATCTATAAAAAGCCTGAAGACGCTCGCTCTCTCTGGCTCACACTATGTATGAGAGGTGCATCCTCCCTGGAAGGTGGGCAGGTGTGTTTGGTGCAGGTGCTTCCCCAAAAGACGACGGTTGAAGGTCTTTATACAAACTGCCTATTGATAAAAGGACAGCCGCCAGTGGAGAATTATACAATGCCGTAGCAGCTGGCGACAGGCATCTGGTACACCTGGGTCCTAGTGCTGGGGAGGGGCGGCCTTTTTGTGCTGAGTGAAACGCCAGCGCTTCTCTACGTGCAGGGCTCAGGGTTGAGTGTGTCTGTTGTAAAATGGTGACACTGTAGGCTTATCACGAGCATATGGGCATTCTGGGGCGGTTGTGCTCAGTTCCTGAGGATGATTTTGTGTTATTACACGATGTTTAACCATGCTTTGCCTTAGTGTTTACAGGCTTTCAGACCCAATAGATGTTTTCCTTGTGGATGTGAAATTTAATGGCATTTAGATTTTGAGTCATGAGTGTAGATGGAATTCGGCTCTATATAAGTTATTGGGCGTTTTGCTTTGTACTCTGAGAATACTGCTGGGTGTTTAAGTATTTCATACTTTTTTTTTGTGGACCCTAGACCTCACAACAATAAAATGCAATGGATTATATACAGTAACTGATTGGAACAGATTATAATTGGTCTGTCAAGTTTTCATTACTTTTTGATGGCATGAAAGTTACTTCTTGTCTCTCAGGTCTTTTTACCTCCATTTCCTCCTCTGCCTATCCCTCTCATCCTCTTCTCTCAGTCCATTTGCAGGTTTGTGTGTGAACCACAAGTGTTTACACGTGGCTAATATGTCAGAAAAACATGAAATATCAGTCCCTCTAAGGTCTTTTGACCAGTACCTACTAGGGAAAATGTAATTTCTGGCTCAGGGGTTACATTTAGGGGGGCATAGTGTTAAAAATGGGATTAGGGTTATATTTGGGATTATTTTCAGGTTTAGGTTTAGGTGTTATGGCTAGGTTAAGTTAGGGGATAAGTTACTGAGGTTAAGGGTAGGTTTTATGGCTTGGAAACGTATTTCTAGGTCAGGGTTAGGTCTCATGTCCACACAAGGATAGGAAAACAAATTTGTGTGTGTGATCGCGACTGGAGCCAGGAGTGCAGGAATTCTGGAGGCAGGCCTACTGTGCCTCTGAGCTCAACGTCTGGCCTCGGTGTTGCATGGTTTTGTCCTGATCTCACAGACAAAACACTGGGTTGTTTGTATAGAACATGTGACATTAATGGATTTATCTATGGCTCTTTGCAACACAAGGCCTATTGTTTGTCAACTGGTTTACTGTCAAGAGGACAAAGGAGGGGTTCTGCTATTGGTTTATTAAGAGTGCACATCTGTTTCCCCCTCTGGTTGTCATTTTTCTCTCTATCTCTCTGTTTCAGTCTTTCTCTCTGCTTCACGCTCTCTCCTTCCTCCCACTGTGGGTTTTCACGCTAAATGAATCTGGGGGAAGTAAGGCGACTGAGTTTGGTAAGAGAAGCTACAAGAGCGTAATGAGGTAGAACTCAATATATAAAGCTTCCCTTCCCTCGAGTGTTTCCATTTGAAAACCAGACTATTTTTTTTGTCTTTTTCACAGCAGTATCTAAAAGCATAATTTGGTCTATTTAATACATTTTGGTCTCATGCAAGACACCGTAAAGACTCTAAAATGATTTGGATGAAAGTGCTGCAAATCAAAATGAGTTCCGCTTATAATATTCCATAATATTTTAAACATCATATATATACTGGGCATATGAAAACCAGTTCTAATGTTAGAGTTATGTACTGTTGTTGAGAAATGGGACAAAACTCCCATGTAACTCCCTGGAAAGAGCAGACCATTTATTAGTATGCCTTCTCTGAGGCATTGGCTTGTTTTCCCCACAGTAGCTTTTCTGTGTTTCTATTTGACAGGCTTGTTTTGCTACATCCCTGTTTCTATTTACTATTTAAATAAAAAGACGTTGCAACGAGCAGAAGTGATGTGTCCTTTCATCTCTCTTTTCAAATTGGCTCTAACAGACTTCGTCAATTCAATTCTCTGATCCAGTTTCTCAGCAAGAACAGTTTATTCTCCCGGTGATTACACTGACACCACAACAGTTTGAGATGTGGAGCTGAGTATATATTTTTATAGTGTTTCTGTTGCCTGTATGTAGACACCAATAATAGTTTGGTGATCAGGCTGTCCTGCTTGCTATTTTTATTCTACTATTGTTCATAACACATCTGTTTACCACTAAAGCCAGGCTAGCAGCAACCCGCAGCCAAACCCATTCAGAGCTAAACAAGTGAACAACAAGAGGCGAGCACTTCGCAAAACCTCAGTTACAAATTAGCCCCATTTCACGTTGGCTTTTTATTTTTACTCACTCTCCCTATCTCTCCCTTTCCATTTCTTGCTTTCTCTCTCGTGCTCGCACTCACTTCCTCTCGTCAAATCCCTGCTTCAATATTTACACGTCTAATCATGGTGGGGAGTTGCCGTGGAAACAGTTTAGCTGAATGGGGAGAGGAGACAGTGTTGGCTTCCAGCCTGCTGGCTTTGGGGAGGGGAATATAGACTGGGGATGGTGTGTTGTTGGCTAGGCTGGCTGATCTACACAGAGAATGGATAACATATTGGCTGTGCTCTCCTGATAGCAGGGGCAGAAAATTGGTTTTTGGAAGTGGGGGGGACCCAACTTGGCAGAGGGTCTGGGGAACATGTTATGTTGTGTCCTGGAATATAAACCCCTTTGATACATTGTTTATGCTATGGTCTTCTGGGTTGCACCATCGGACTTGGCTTGTTCCTCCGCATCAGTACATACCAACCATTAGATTAGTCTGTGTGATTAACAAGGAAGAGTAGCATGGAGAAACCCATTGCTTAAAATATGTCATCAAATCCTACTTTTTAATTTTGCCGTTAGGCATGTAGAGGATCAAGTAAAGGAATGGAAAAACTGGAAAACAGCAAAACCATGGTGCAAAGCCAATCCTGTGCACGTAGAGGACACCATTCCCATGGTAAAGCATGGGGTCAGCAACATGTTATTGGGCTGCTTTTAAATGGCAGGGACTATTACAATTCGTTTTTAGTGGCTATTGATTTAAAACAACAATGTTGCTTTTTGCATTTTGTTAATAAAAAGGAACTTGATTATGCACTGTTGAAAAAAATTAAGGGAACACTTAAATCACACATCAGGTCTCGATGAAGAAAATATATTAAAGATCAAAATCTTTACTGTACATTGTGTAATTCGTTGACAACACAATGACGTAACAACGGTCAATGGAAACCAATATCGTCAACCAATTGAGGGCTGGATTCAAATTCTCATCGAAAGTCAAAGTAAACAATTGAAATCACCGGCTGTTCCAACTTGTGTGAATTTCATCATGGCAACTCATAATGTGACTCAGTAGTGTGTAAAGCCCCCACTTGCCTGTATGTACTCCCACAACATCTGTGCATGCTCCTGAAGAGACGGCAGATTGTGTCCTGGGGCATCTTCTCCCAGACCTGGGTAAGGGTATCATTGAGCTCCTGGACAGTCTGTGGTGCTATTTCTCAATTGGATTCAGGTCTGGGGAACGTGAGTGCCAGTCAATGGCATCAATGCCTTTGTCATCCAGGAACTGCCTACACACTCTGGTCACATGAGGCCGGGCGTTGTCCTGCACCAGGAGGAACCCAGGGCTCACTGCACCAGCGTTATGTCTGATGATGGGTCTGAGGATTTCATCCTGGTACCAAACAGCAGTCAGTGTACCGTTGGCTAGCACTTGGAAGTCTGTGTGACCCTCCAAGGATAAGCCTCCCCAGACCATCACTGACCCACTGCCAAACCGGTCATGCTGGATGATGTTGCAGGCAGCATATTGTTCACCACGACGTCTCCAGACTCTTTCACATCTGTCATGTGCTCAGTGTGAACATGCTGTCATCTGTGAAGAGAACGGGGTGCCAATGGCGGACCTGCCATTTCTGGTGTTCTCTGGCGAATGCCAACCGAGCTGCACGGTGCTGGGCTGTGAGCACAGGTCCCACTAGAGGACGTCTGGCCCTCTTGCCACCCTCATGGAGTCTGTTTCTGACAGTTTGGTCAGAAACATGCACACCTGTAGCCCGCTGGAGGTCATTTTGTAGGGCTCTAGCAGTGCTCCTCCTGTTCCTCCTCGCACAAAGGGGCAGATACCGGTCCTGCTGTTGGTTTGATGCCCTTCTACGGCCCTGTCCAGCTCTCCTTGTGTAACTGCTGTCTCCTGGTATCTCCTCCATGCTCTTGAGACTGTACTGGGCGACACAGCAAACCTTGCGACAGCACGTATGGATGTGCCATCCTGGGGAAGATGGACTACCTGTGCAACCTGAATGGGCTGCAGGTACCACCTCATGCTACCAGTAGTGACAAGGACACTAGCAAAATGCAAAACTAGAGAAGAATCAGCCAGGAAGGATAAGGAGAGAGCAATTGTCTGTGGCCACCACCTGCAAAACCATTCCCTTTTTGGGGGTTGTCTTGGTATTGCCTCTCCAGTGCACCTGTTGTCACTTTCATTTGCCCCAAAACAGGTGACATTGATTCACAATCATTTATGCTTCCTAACTGGACAGATTGATATCCCTGAAGTTTAGTTGACTTGGTATTATACTCTGATGATTACGTGTTCCCTTCATTTTTTCGAGCAGTGTGTTATGTCTGACAGCATTAGTTTAGAACACTTAATACGCATTTTCAACTTGTGCAGTATCTAGAAATGTAAACTAATTAAAAATAATAGCAATGTTCTATAATGCACACTCAGGTTGTACAATTATTTTTTTGGACAAATACTTTTCAATAGTCATCAACACACTTGTATAAAAGCTCCAAAACTAAGATTTCCTCAGAAACAGCATGGGACTCCTAAAATGTCTCAACAACAGGAGTTGGTAATTGAGGACACCCTTTGGTAAGTGGAAATGCTTTGCTGTAGTCCTAGATGTTTGGTCTGTCGTCTTATAGACAGTTGAGTGGAAGGTTTCAAAGGCGCCAGAGGTGTTGCCGTTGGTTCCAAGAGATTCAGTTCCTGCATAAAGAATGCTTAAAATTGGGAATTTTGAAAGCCTCAAATTAAGGAATATGGGTAACCATACCAAACCGGACATTGAATATCTCTTTTTAAGCATGGTCAACTTAATTATTATGTATTAAAGCATCAAGATGAATCAAAGAAACCAAAGTCCTTCTGAGCTGCTGGACAGGAAGGAAAGTTCCTGGTAAAATCTTCTGCAAATCCAAATGTAATCATATGGTTATGAGGTCCCTAACCATAAAACCATTGTTTAAATTCTAAGACCATGATCCCCAACACCAGAAAACAGCCTGAAGAATATTGAAGAGAATGATAGGAAAATATTGCCCAATCCTGGTGTGCAAAGCATTTGGATATTTACCCAAGAAGGCTGTAATCACTGCCAAAGGCATTTCTGACACATAGTGAATACTTATCTTTAGTGTTGATCTAAAAAAAACAGGCAAGCCTAGTTCAGCCAGCCTGCAATAAAAAGCATTGATCGTTGTTGCCCTCAAGATTCAAACCTGGGTCACCCACGTGAAAGGCTGTGTCATTAACCACTACACCACCAAGGTATACATTCGCTAGGTGTTGGTATAGCCTATTGACATAAAATTTTGTCACGCATTATCATCACGTGAAGTTTGAATATTTCGTTAGACACCATTTACCATTATGTTTTACTGAGTAACGTTTATTAAGTTTTCCTCCTCCACAAATAGCATCTATGAACTTTATGGCTTTTGCCACTGGCCGTTTTAACAGCTTATTAGCCATTTGTGAATGACATTGATACAATAACTACTGTATCAATATAGGTGACGATAACGGACTTTTTCGTCAAGTGAAAAGACGAGAAAATCGTGTACCGAGCGAAGTGTTTGTCTATCCTGAACAAATCCTAATATCCCCCAGAACTGTTTTATTTTAGGATTCCAATTACGTAGCTACAGAAGTTGTAGCTAGCGAAGCTTTTGTCTGTCCTGAACACATCCTGTGGCATAATATGTTTAATCAGTGACGGGAGGCGAACGAGGGACCTGTTGTTAAATAGCGTACTACGCGGACTACGAAACAAGAGGTAGTCACTCCAGTCAGTCAGTCAGTCACTCATTAAGAGACATTCGCTCTTCTAGGCCGGCTCCGCTTACACGGTCCGGCAAAAATAATGCATCTTTTAACACTTTGCGTGCGTGTGTGCAGTAATGAGCTTTAGTGGAATCAGGGCTATAATGGGCTTTATTATGAGGGCCAGAGAGAAGCAGCACTCCCAGGGATCAGAGGTTAAATTAACCTGTCTGGGTTCATTGGTGTGAATATTTGGGGCTACCTGGTAAGAGAGCCCCAGCCTTGTTGGAAAGAGGAGAGCAACATTTCCACCAGCGTCCGTTAGTTAGGTGAGCAATTGGATTCCGCTCAAGTCCGTAATTCAATTTGGACACTGACATTTCCAATTTGAGAGAGACTAAGGCTTGGCCGCTCCCTGCCTCTATCTTTCTATCTCTTTCTGTTTTTTTTGTCTGGATATGTTTATGATGTTGCCCAGGTACTCCAGTAGAGAGAAGTTGAAATGTCTTGTTAAACTTCTTATTTGCTCAAGCTAAATTGTCCTTGTCAAGGAGGAACCGGGTCAGGGAGTTGGGGTCAGCAGACCCAGTGCTGTTATTTAAGGGGATGTTCTATGTGCACATGATGTTTGAATTTGAGTTTTCTGAAATGATTAAACTATGTGGCTTTGTTACAGGAGGTTTGGGGCCTTGGTGGGTGTTTCTGTTTGGGGAGGAGTTTTTGGATGTACATTTGTAGCGCTCAATTGTGTATTGCAGTGTGAAGTAATGTGTGTGCCAGGGTGAAACCGTAAGTCAGACCATGGGGGTGGCAATTAGGTCGTCCCCCAGGAAGCAATATTTTAAAACACTTTTTCCAGACATATCTGTAGTCAAATTAGAAACCAGCTAAGACAAACTCCCTCGACATTCAATATACCAACAGTAATTTTCATCTATGTATGTCCTGGTGGTTTGTAGAACAGCTTATACAGTGTCCTCTAGAATTATTGGACTCTTAATAAAGATTAGCAAAAATATGCAATAACAATATATAATTTTTCTGCTTGACTTTAGAGTAAAAAAAATCAATGAATCTAACATTTAATTAAGAATTTTTCTTTTTGTTCAGATTTCTTCTGGCAACCCTTCCAACCAACTTGTTGGCATGGACGGGGTGTCTACTCATAGTTCTTAGAGACTTGGTGAACCCAAGATGTAACCAACTTCTGTTATTCTCCATCTGTTATACTTGGAGATCTCTTTTTGCCACTTAAGTCATCCTTCTGATTTTGTGGGGGCAAAATGCACGTCCTCTTGGCAGGTGTATCACGGCTCCAGTTTTGCAATGGTTTATGATTACCCTAATAGTGAAAATGTGTATTTTCTGATAGCTTTTTTTTATTGGCTGATCATTGAATATCAACAACTTTTTGTCTGATTTTCATGCGTGTTCTCTGGCCTTTCCACTGTTAATGGATGACTAAGGTTTAACTTGTGTATCACCTTGTTAAATACCTCAGTGAAACAGGATGTCATGGAAGACTTCTTAAGAGTTCCCAAAGACACATTAACTTTAAAAAGTGAAATCTTTATAGCAATATACATATAAAATAATTTTTTGTACATAACTTTCTCAGGCTGCTGATAAAAATGTGCCACTATTTTTTTTTCTTTAAACAGTTTTCACTCAGTTTAAAGTTTAAATATGAAATGTTAAGTGTCATATCAATCTGTAAAACCAGTGACTTTGTTTCACAGCCTTTTTTGTTCATATTTACCTAGGAAGCCCATAGTCCTGGAAGGCACTGAATAAGCCGCTTTTTTGTTTTTATTCATCCTATTTAGGAACTCAGTCATCTATAAAATCCCGTTTCATTACTTCCTGTTTCTTTAACTTGACCAATGTCATAACCTGGAGTTGTCTACACTTTATTGGAACTCTGGTTGCAACCAGGTTCTATGGTCAGATGAGAGTTGAGTCTTTTTGTGGTAAGATTTCCAAATAGCTTGTTGGGGGTCTCTACTCAGTTTTTGGAAAATTGGTGACTCCAAAATGTAATCAACTTCTGTTATTTTGTCCAGCTGTTATCCTTGACATCATAATGTATTGAGTTTCTCCTAAAATTTTAGATGAGTATTATTTATTTGGGTGTATGAATAAGCTCTATTTTAGAATGTCGTAAACAATAGACTGAATACAGGATATTTATTAGACATGAGGATAACAGATTGGAAGACATTAGTCTACAAAGTAGGAATGATGTAACGAGCACAATAATATATATTACACTAAACAGGTTTAGAGGGTTATTCTACAGAATCTCCTATATTCCTCACCTCATTATCCACCAGGCTGTTCCTCACATCCTTCTGACTGTCCCCTGCCGCCGGCTCAGACTCACTCTGCTAAAATCCAACGACAGAATCAAAGTGGACATCCTCTCAGCAGTTCAGAGCTATATCGGTTCATGTACTATGTGTCATAGGGTATCACTATGTTGATTATGCCTAATGTATCCAGCAAACATCTACTGATACCTGACTCTCAACCATGATTGGTAATGTTAGGCTATCTAGCCCATGCTGCTAGTCAAGATGCAAGTTCCAATGAACTGCCGGTCATCTTACGGATGAAGTAGCTAGTTAGTCAGCTGACGTTTACAGTCCATATTCAGTAAATTGAGGTCTGACCCTATATCTTTGGACAGGCTATGATAAGTAAGGTTAAAGCATGGAATGTGTTACTGGAGACATGGTTTTTCCATAGAACACAACTGGAATGGATTTATGATCAGGGCTTCCTGGGTGTTGAAATGCAAGCACCACCAGTTTATCTTTGTCTCTTTCGTGTTTTGTCTTTTTCTTCTTTCTCGCCCTCCCTCACCAATCTTTTGTGCTGCTCTTTCTCCTTTTTTCCATCCTTCTCTCCACCTGTGCTGGTACATGAGTAGCGTACTCAATAGTCACTGTTATACTTAATGTACCTAATCAATATAAGGTGTTCATTTGAACTTTTTTTTGCACATTTTTAGATGTTATCCACCTCCACGCGCTTTGACAGATCTATTAAATAAGCTCTGAGACTGGAGTCCCTAATATTATGCACTGAAAATCCAACCTACTGCTTCCACTGGCATCTCTTAATGTATGGAAAGAGGGGAAAAAAGACAAGGGGGTGATTGTTTATGAAGAAAGGAGGGGAGTAAATTGTCACAAGCTCAAGATACATTTTTAATGTTTTTCCCTTGAAATACATTGTGCGTGTGCATGTGCTCAAGTGAGTGGATGTCTTTGTGACTACTGCATGGTACTGATCTTCTCAGAACTGTGTTTAGGACCTAAGCCCATAAAATGACTGACGACTCCTTCAGTGACACAAAGCCGCATAACTTTCATCTACCTAGCAGAGTATAGAGATCACCTGTTAAATGACTGAACTGTAAACAGTCACAGAGGAGAAAAACGGGTGGACAGATAGGACCCGGACAGATGAGAACGCTCTTTGCTTGCTGTTACTTTCTAGTCCATTTAACTAAACTACTTGCAGCTAATTTGCTGTCATTAATATATCGTTTCCCCCTGTTTGAGTTCTTCTGGCGTTTACAGTGCAATTTGGGCCTTTATGATTCTGCATGGCGCCCAGTTCAGCAGGCCAAAGCAGACATGCTGCTGAATAGATTACAGACTGAATAACATGTTGCTCTGGAACCCGTTCAGCTGTGCATTTCCTCTCTGTGCCCTCTCCCCTGTGGATCTGCAGCTTTGTCTGCTCTTCTTTAAACTAAGCATGATTCCTTAGACCTGTAAACCGTACAGGGTTCATTGTGGTCTCTTGTGCTTGCTGGCTCCCAGGCTTCTCTGCGTAGAGCGCTGGACCGTTGATCAGCAGCAGACAGTAGCAGCCCCCTGCTCAGACCACCGCTGTTAATGGCTCCACTTGTCGCCATTGGCAGCGCAAGGGAGAAAGCGCACCAGCCGGCTGATTGGCTGGTTTCCAGGAAGCTGCAGCTGCATTGTAATTATTATTGCGATTCCTCACCAACCCCCAACAAGAAACAAACATTGGATCTGGTTTTTCAGATCTTTGGAACAGTCTGCCGTGCACTACTGTGGGCGAAGGGTTTTGAATGCCGGCTACTGTTGCTGCAGTGCATCCATGTGGGGAAAACATTCTACATGGAATAACTTAGTTAGCTGTGGATTATGTATATTGTGTGTTCTTGGCACACATGGCTACTGTGAAATAAACATCTTGCTTCATTAAGACTAGCGGTAGTGTCAGTTATTTTGTGGTGGATGAGTGGGTGGTGTGTTGATGGTGACAGGTTTCATCACCACAGAGTTCAGAGGTCATCTAAAATAATCAGGCTGTCCTCTAACAAGAAGTGAAAAGTTTCCGTCCTCCAGGTGGTCCCCGTCCCCTTTCACACACTCAGACAAGCACAGGAAACATGCAGGCAGAGCGTTTATATCTCCCACAATTCCCTTGAGGTCGGTGCAGGAAGTGAGACGGAGGATGTGACCCGGATAGACTGGTAGTTAATCAGAGCAGCAGACTGTGGTTTTAGTCGGCTTGTGGAACTGTGTGTTCTGTCTGCCTCAGCTATAAACAAATGATGTCCATAATGAGATGCACATTTTACTCCGTGTGTGTTGTACCGCCTGTGAGGGCAGCCTCAACAACAAGGGCAGGATTTGGTTATTTGGGCAAAGTCACACTAGGAGTCATATTCCCACTATGGAAACTTTAAGACAGGTGTGTTCAACTCTGGACCTTGTGGCTAGTTCCACTCTTAGTTCATTTCAACCCTCTAATCAGGGATTTATTTCGACCGGGTACACCAGGTGGGTGACATTAATGATGAGGTAGAACAGAAAACAGCAGGATCTGGATTTTTTGCAAGATTTGAAAACCCCTGTTTAATACAGTCAGGCTCAATGTTAGGTATGGATTTTGGTTATAAACCATCCATGTAACATATTGCTGATAAAGTACTTAGTTGACTATATCCACACCAATTTTATTATGATTTCTTACATTATTTAATCATACTGTACAGTAATAGTATAGTAGGATCCTAATACTATCCTCTATGTATTGTACTGTTCTGTACTGTGCTGAACCACTCTGTTCTGTACTGTGCTGAACCACTCTGTTCTGTACTGTGCTGAACCACTCTGTTCTTTACTGTCCTATAATTTACTATATTGAATTTTTTTTTTTTTAAACTCTACTGTAGAGATACTGTCAATAATCGAAGGGATTCGAGTGGCGTGTGGGAGGCAAAGCAATGAGTGTGTACATTACAACTCAAGCCGGGAGGTTAGTCTTATGACCTTTTATTGAAGTAATTTGCTTGGATGATGAAAAACATTTCAAAAACAAAGACAAAACTCTGAAGCAAGACATCATTCACAAAAGTTTTGTCACAATGTGCTACATTATTAGTTTGACATCATAGTATAACAAACATCACTGCAATAGCGTCATAACAGCAGACATCACTGCATTCGTTTATAAATGATAATTAGTCATTGGAGCATTAGTCATTTAATCTAAATAGTGTTGACAGATTCAGTATATTTCCCAGAACCCAACAGTCAGGACTTACAAAATATTACATCAATGCCCAACAAGTAGAAGTCATTGGCCCACATGAATGAGTGTATGTTGCTGAGGGGAAGGCAGTGCAAAATGCAAAGGTATGTGTCAATAATGTGAGTTTTATGTACCCCACCATGCTCTAAATTTACAGCTACAGATGCCAGATAGTAAAAAAAAAAAAGAAAAACTAGATCTTAACCAAAGAACCAGTCAGGAACAACTTGGTATCCAAGTTGTCCTAACCAATCAAAGATACTGGCTTTTGGACAATGGTTTATATTTCATGACATGCATGAATTTCTGACTCCGGGATTGAACAGCCAGCACAAAACCAGTTAATTCCACCAGACTCACAAACTGCAAAATGTTTTGCTTGAGCGAGTGTTGACATAATAAACAGTACAGATTGACGGGCACGTCTCAATCTTTGATTCTCCCACAATGGACACTCCCACTGTGGAGTTATTGCAATTAGGCAAGGCCATAATATTAAATCATACATGGAAACATCAGGAGGCAAAATGACTGTTACTGAGGAACAAGAAAGTCTGCACAGTTAGTGTTTTGCGTATTAAACTAATTTCCATGTTAGTTATCCCAATTCAGGTGACAGACAAACACATGGCGTTGGTGAGGGGCTGTCAAGGTAACTGATCAGGAGGGAGGTGGACTGAAATGTAGGTGATTCAGGGAACGTAAAGAGGATCAATCACCAGGGATCTGCATTCTGGTGTGTATATGAATTCCCTCTGACCCGTCCCAGCCCTTTTCATGGAACAACAGACATTAGGGTATGGAGTTTTCTTAAATATATATAAATACATTACCAAGCATGCGGATAATAAAAAAGCGTATGTGTGCTGATTGCATGTGGGTGGTAGGTGGATCGCGTATTCTTACTAATTAAAATAACTGCTCTGTGCATCTGTTACCTCCATTTATATTAATTACAGTATCTTTATCATAATAACATCAGAGCAAATACCAGTCAAATTGTGAGTTCCAGTGGATGAGAATGCAAGTCCTTCTCACCAGTGGTAATGTTAGGGCATGTCAATGTGTCACACTGTATTACACCATTCAAATGTTGTTTTTTCCATGTCCATCTCGATGAAGGAACATCATTTCTATGAGGTGTTAATGTTGAAACAGGCCAGCCAGACTTCTGGCCAGCCTGTGTTGGTCTGACATAGGGAATATAATACTGAAAATGTGAATAAGAAGGGTCTCTCTCACCATCGACCAGATTCCAGCTTCATGTCTGTGACTGTATAGTTTATCTGTGGGTAGTGGTCAGGTAGCCACAAGGGCACAGGTCAGTTTCGAGGGTTCCCTGGGGTCAACCACTTCTATTTTAAGTACAGCCCTCTAATGTGGTCAGAGACGTGTGCGTGCGCGCGCACCTTCAGACAGCGGTCTGATCTGGGAGTCTAGTACTAACAGATGGTCACGGCAGGTGGAACGCTGGAGCTGACTGAAGGGTACCTCATTATAGTCCATGAGCCGGGAGGGCGGTTGTCTGGATAGCTGTCTTAGCTTTTCAATTACATGATAAATTGGTATAAAGGAGCAATGACTTACTTGTATGCTGACATTATTTGTCCTCGGGTAAGATCACCAGAGAAGAGTGAAAATTGACTGAAAGCTGTCATTACTGTACTGCTATCACACATTTTCCAAATGCAAGATATAGAGAAATCAGTGACATGGTCGGACCCAGATGAGTTCAACGGCCCGTAGTTAGGGGTCTGGCCCAGGGAACGTTATCAATGGTACCGTGTGTTTGGGAGGATCTTAGACAGACACCAACAAGCCCTTCTGAGGGTTATTGTATTGCTGAGTCTACCTACATTGCTTGAATTGTTAAAGGCACTCATTTCATATACCTCTAGAATGAAGTTTCTTAAATAAAACAAATGTTCCTGTTTTTTTTCCCGCATTCTAATGTCCTCTCTCCTGTCCATCACAGCGGAGCCCCTACCCCTGATGGACCTGTGCAGGCGAGTGGCCAGGCTGGCTCTGGGGCGGGACCGAATCCACCAGATAGACACGCTCCCTCTGCCACAGACCCTCAAGAACTACCTCCAGTACCAGTGACTCACATGCAAACATACCAGGATGACAAAGGACTGCTTGACAACGGCTACATTTCACTACAGACAACCAAATATACCCTGAACTATCCAACATCTCATGACGACGACGATGATGATGATAGTCAAGAAGAGGAAGCCTAATCTAAGCGCCTTGTTTGCACAGCAGTTCTGAGTCTAATTCTAGCATTTGTGTCCCTATTTAAATCTGTTTATTAAATGTGCTCACTGCTGTCACCTCCCAAGCAGGCTGATGGATTGAAAGGTGAAGGGAGGGGAAATTGTGGGGGCGGGGGATCAAGGCTGGACTGCAGCAGAAGCACTAGGCTTTGATGCTGGCTTCTCATTGAGTCCACTCGTCTATATTGTGGAAGCTTCTGGAATGTGTGCCTGGAAGAACATCGGATGGTAGGGTGATGCATACATCCACACATAGCTACGTTACATCTACCTATACTCAGTCTGGCAGCCACTCTGAACATGGTGTTTTATATTCATATTTATAAGCAGACCCTATGGCAGGATCCGCTGTGACTCTCCCCTATCCACAGGGATTTAGAGGATGGAACACACACACACACACACAGATTCTTGAACGCCTGCATATGCAGACACGCGCATTCTCACAAGAGAGGCTGTTTTTAGTGTCGCATCTCGCTCCACAACAGGCACCCCAAGACAGATGAGTCAGACCCACTGTGACCACACTGCTTTTGGCAACTCTGCAGCCCTGATCTCTCCGGTCCCCTGCTGACCAGCACCTCCCTCTCAGCTGTCAGTCTCTTTATTTATCAGTGGCTTTCATTGGATCTAGGCTTCCATCATGTCTCTGTCTGGGTGAATGACTGGAGCTCGGCCCAAAACGGCAGCCCAGCCCTTTCCAAACACAGTGCACTACGTTTGACCAGCCTCATCAGGAGGTGTCCTCTTTGTAGGGAATAGGGGAGCACCATGGACATGCCCTGGGATGTTGTCTTCAAAGTGTTCAGTGTGTTCACACTGATTGACATTTATCTGTGGGCCAGTCTGCTATGACTGTTAATGTGCCTGCTCAGACCAAGCACACAACACCTCTGTCATGGGGGACTGTATTTTTTTTAAGGAAATGCTGCTTTTTCAAAGAGAACAATGATTTTACACCTTTTGTTCTTATCCCAATGCTGATATTACTTTTTAAATGTTTTTCTGTTCTTACGGCTGCGGCATTTGTCCTTTTTTATTTCTGATTGAATTTTCTTTTCACTAGTTTTGTGATCTGCCGGACAGGATGTGACCCAGGTGAGAAACGAAGTCTCACTGAGAGACTTAAGGAATGTGCTGCCTTATTGGCATCTTTTAAATGTGAATAAAAACCAAACGGAACCAAATTAGACTGGTGTTGTCTGTCCAATTGGAAGGGAAAAGAAACCCGACCACGCACTGCTACCCTGCTGTTGTGAAATGCATAAAATAAGTTTTGTTCTGAGCAGTGAAATTCTTATGAATTTCACTGCTCTTTAATTAAAAGCCTACATGCGTTCTTTAATTAAAAGCCTACATGCGTTCTTTAATTAAAAGCCTACATGCGTTCTTTAATTAAAGCCTACATGCATTCCTTAATTAAAGCCTACATGCGTTCTTTAATTAAAGCCTACATGTGTTTTTTAATTGAAGCCCTTTAATTAAAGCCTACATGCATTCTTTAATTAAGGCCTACATGCGTTCGTTAATTAAGGCCTACATGCGGGACCTGGTTCAGCTGGACAGTTCCAACTGTCAGATCAGCATGCCACTGTCACTCGAAGGCATGTAGAAATGATGCCGGGCACTTTCACAACAGTAAGCCTTTGAGCCAAGAATATTGTAACTCATTTTGTCAACTGTGATTATTAATAATGCTGCTATAAGAGAGCGACGTGTTCTGATTTCCCCATCAGGCAGACGGGCTTGAACAGGGAACAAAGCCTGTCGTGATAAAGTTCACTCAAAGCAGACTGGTGTTCTTTTTCCTGTGTTCAGTAAAACCATTCATGTTTTATAGAAAAAAAACGAATCTGTTGATTATATCGCCAGACTTGGCGAGATCACTCACACTGTCTCTCCCCACTTTTCCCCCTCTGTGTGTGATACACAGCTAGACACATTTGTAAAGATGACCAGTGAGTTGTCTCTCAAAATGACAAGCAACAACATAAACATAACACAAGCGTCTTGTGAGCACAGTTGTGTAAGGAAGGAACATATTTCCTAAATCCTAATAGGGAGGCCTGCTAGGGATGTTTATGCTTAGCTGTTACTACGTTTCCAAGTCTAGAACTATATATAAACTCCCATCCACATGGCCACGGGGGATATTTGCCCCCCCAAACCCCCCCCCCCGAGCCATTTCTCTCCTTTCTGAACTCTGTTTACCTAATGTGTACTTCCCATTATTTTTATCATTAAAGAAACTTATCTTTGTCCCCACTATTCCTCATGCAGCACCTCAACAGTCATCCTGTTCCCTGCTCCTTTTGTCTGCTTCCCCACTCTGTCTGCACGGAGTGACATGAAGGCTGGGGTTAGTAGGAGCAGTTGAAGGGTTGTCGTCTTCCAGGGAGGCTGCATAGAGGGAATATGAAGAAATGTATAATTCATGAAATAAAATCTCTTAGGGTTCTCCTCTTACAGAGGGTTTGTGTAAAAGTTATGGTTCTGTTCAGAGCACTCTCTGGCTTTCTCTTCAAGGCAGAAAAAAATAATCAAAGCATGTGACTTCTTAAACCTAGTGTTTCCTTTCTCATCTATTTCAGTGATGTTGATACCCAGGGCAATGCTTTGCATAGCTGGGCTGCTCCTAATCTTTATTTTGACTGTATGTGCTGTAGTGGTTAATCTGTACATCTGAAATAACCATGAGTCATTGCAGCAAGTTTAGACGGCTTGGAAGGTGGTCAGTACAGGCAGGCATGAAACAGAACTAAAATATATATTAGCACTTAGAGACTTCCAAGTAAAGGTCAGTAGCACAACCTCTTAGCATGTGGCCATCATCACAGTTCTGCATGTCGTCTGCCACTTCCCAGAGCTTTTGAACCTTAAAGACACCCTGACGTGAATGGGACTGGGGGGGGGGACTATTCTCACCCCAGGAGGACAATGAAAGCAACACAGGAAGGGGGAAAAAAATCACTCAGGACAGTCTAATGGCTTACTGAGGTAATGTTCGTGGGCCTGAAATGGGGAAGGACAAAAATAGCTGCTGCCAAATTACAATACATTGTTGTGACATCTAGAGCGCCTTCGGAAATATTCAGACACCTTCCCTTTCTCCAGATTTTGGGTTATTGACATCTACGTAGGGATGGTTTTAGCCAGGAGATGTGCAGTACCTTGTTTGCCCCAGTCAACTGGAAGTGTGGTTATTGTGAAGTGGTAAGAGCAACAACTGCTCTGACGTGAAGTGGTAGGCCACACAAGCTGACTGAATGGGACTGTTGAAATATGTCTGTTGAAATGTGTTTGGTGGAGAATGAATAATGATAAAGGGAGGTCCATAGAATTTTTTGGTCGCAATCGGGGTAAAAGAAGTTGCCGGCCTGCACAGAGCCCCAACCTCAACCTCATCAAACACCTTCGGGATGAATTGGAATGCCAACTGTGAGCCAGGCTTAATCGCCCAACATCAGTGCCCGACCTCACTAACGCTCTTGCAGCTGAATGGAAGTAAATTCCTGCAGCAATGTTCCGGTATGTAGTAGAGAGACTTCCTAGAGGAGTGGAAGCTTTTATAGCAGCAGAAGTGTGACAACTCCATATTGATGCCCATGATTTTTGAAGCAGATATTTTAGCAGTTGTCCACATGCTTTTGGTTATACAGTGTATAAAGAATGGAAGGAAAGCACAAGCAGAGTTGAATAGGGCAATTTATTAGTGAAAAGAAAGCTCTATGGTTCTAGCAGCGGTAGATGGTTTGTAATGTGAAGATTGTTCTTCTGAAGTGATGGTACATATCTTGTAAGGTGGGTGGTTTGTCTCTTCAGTGTTTGGCTTCCATTGCATATATTCCAGCTAAACATTTGACACAGTCTAACAACTTTAACCACGTTTGCATGTTGTTTTAAAAAAACAAGCAACTTGACAGAGCTTGTTTCTGGAAACTGGTTAATACTGCCCTCCGCTGGTCATAAGTGAACATTTTAGTTAACTGCTTCTTTCCCTGGAAAAGAGACTGGTATGGGAATGTTTGTAATATTTTTCTGTACAAAAACAACACAAGTGACAAAATTCCTTAAATACTTGCACTCTTTTTTTTTATTGACTGATTTACAAACCAGGGGTATAAGAAGAAAATGCATAGTCAGACATACTTCTATAAGGCTATTCAAAGACCTCATGAAAAAAATGCATAACAGTTTAGGGAAACAAATTGAGGGAATAAAATAATGAAACACTGTTACAAGTAAAAGGACTGAGTGCATACTTTACGGTCTCACGAAAAAACCTAAAAGCCGAAAATCGCATGGAACACAATGCAGACATTCGGGGGACAAAAAAAAACAAACGTGAAGGAAGCTGTGTAAAATCCAAGTACAAACACAGTGATACACAAAAAAACATGGACGCAAAGTCATTAGAGGCATCCAACAACAGTTTAGTTTGAGTAGATCTGCCTGCTGCCAGTGGCTGTGGCCAGAACACTTCAACCATGGTGTTTGTCATTTCTAGCAGCAAGAAACAACCCACTAGTTCACGGTCAGAGCACATATAGAACGGACATCCCAGCAACGTATCAATGTGTATTCAGCTCCATATATATTAGTTATAAGGAAGCAGTTTTCCAATGCAATGTATACTTTGAGATGGGCATAAGCAGGATCCTTCAGGTTTTACTGTTGACCATCTGCAGAGATGGGACTAACGCCATTCATTTAATGAGGTCGTTGAATGCTTCTGCAATCTTTATGATTACACCAGGAATTCTTTAAGCCCTTTTGCCTAACCATGACTGGTATCAAGGGTGAAAAGACTTCGATTTGAGCAGTGCACAAATCAGGAACATGTATGTATATATCTTACATACCCTCATATATAAACATACACTGCATACAGCAGGGATGGACAATCATTTTTACCTGGGCGCTGCGCAAATTTCTTTTGATTTTTTACTTCAAAAGAAAAAAAGGGTAGTTATTTAAAATTGTGTCTGTCCATTATCATTGACATATTGATTTAATTTCAGACATTTATGAGTGGCCTGGAGTGTTTCGTAATCCATTCAATTCATTTTTATTTCATAATCACTGATCCACACCGTGGCCTTCAGTTTGTCCACTCTTGGCTGGTACACAGTAAATATTACCCAAGTTATGTCATTAACATTTGTTAATATTGAATTTTACTTTTAATGAAATGTTAGCAAGTTACAATCCTAATAGCTATTTCTAAGATTAAATAACTTGAGGATATTTGACTGAATGGTAGCACTGAGGCTGAGGTGCGGTAAAGGCTCTGTGTGCTCACGTCACACAAGCAGGTAAAGGTCAGTAGGTGAGGGCATCTCCATGGTTACATTAGGCTGTAAACAACACAGACAAAGATGATGAACACTGACTTCTCACAGTATCAAAATGGAAAAACAGAAATAAAGTGGCCAACAAAGTATTGAGTAAGCATATTTTGGTTTCCAAGGCAAGGGCATCAAAAAACATCAGTTTAACATAAAACAAAACCAGAAATGGAGAAAATCCAGCTTCAAAAGGGAAATGTTTGAAAATCAGTTTGAAATGCAGTTGTCTTATTTTTTTATAAACACGTTAAACTGCACATCATATAATCTAATGCATAAGATATGGGGATAAGAAACATAGGGTCTCTATCGTGTACTCATTTCTCACACACGCATACATGAGTATTCTAAACTGTACAACACATCTCCAAATTAACACTGGACTGAGGATTGCTTGGATTCTGATGCAGATAAGAAATGCCTCTGTAGGCCAGAGCAGGGCTACAGAAAAGTGCACACAGACTCACACCGTTATCTAGCGGGCAATGGTAAAAAAAAATCAACCCTCCGCTCCTCACAAAAGAAGAAAACGCAACAGTTACTTCGAGATGAAGACATTAATATATTTAATATAATTATTCTTATCAATACAATTGAGTTGTTAAATTTGTATAATAAAATTTTTTATTTCTTTAACAATTACAAAGGTTGGTCATCACTTCACTCCCATAGTCATTCATTTGTTATCCCTTGCGTGGGTTTATATTCAAGTAGTTCAAAATGTTGAATGATTGCTGCTTGAGTGAACGGGTCAGATGTTCTTAGCATCACTCAGTCACTTCAGAGAACAAACACACAGAATCCAGAGGCCTGCGTCCACACTGACCAGACAATATAGCAGCCTACACTGCTGCATGTCTCCATGCTTCAAGTATGACTGGTATCAACTACCAGTGTCAGTCCTAGAGCAGACCAGCTCCTGTAACATCTGTGTGTTGTTGACCGACCAGAGTGGGAGGGGACCGGGCGTGCTCCTCAATACCAAACTGACCCGACCAGCACTGTGTAATTCTGAATGCCTGAGGTCCACTGTGGTCTAAGACAGCACACCACAACTGTTCGTCTACATAAGGTCAGTTCAAAGATCAAGTCATCACAAGGCAGGGCACATCCCACAACTACTTCGATCCAACATCCTACCCCAACCAAAACTCGTGGGCTCCCTGAACTCAACAAGCCTCAATTACTAACTGGCTTCTTGACTGGCAAACCCAAGAAGCATGTCAAACAGGTTTGATGGTAATACAACCAAGCAACAAAGTCAGAGGCCTCTTGACTGTGGGGTTGGGATGATGTCAGTGTTAGCTCCCTCATGTACAGCCCTTTTCAGCAGATACCAGGGAATGCATAAAGACCTTCAACGATCCCAAGCTGAAAGGACTGCTGTTAAGTGGGATTCCTTCTCTTATATTATTAGTATTGTTAGACTTTAAAAAATATCAAATAGCCTGGTAAATTCTCTAACTTACGTGCTCAAGTAAGCAATGCTTCTGTAACAAGGTTTGGAGAGCTAGAAAACCAGTAATATTTTGAGGGGCCTAAAGACTAAAAGAGCTGTTTGTTGACAATTAAACTATATCCCCAAAACTAACATGGTATTTTCCTAACAAACGCTTTTTATTGTGCACCTGTGAAAACCATCAAATCCAAAATAACAGGGACAATTTGCTTTAGTTTCAGACAGAGGGTAGAGGGACTAGAGTGATGACAGAGGAAAGTCTCTGGTCCCTCTCTGGTTTAGGGTCTTCGTGGTTCGGGGAATCTCTGTGCCATTTGTCCTTCTCTCTCCCATCTCCGCGGGGTTCTGGGCTCGTATTCCAAGGTGTTAACCGTTTAGCAGGTAGACCACCAGCTCGTAGGTGCACATCATGATGGCTGTGTTGGGGATCTGTCGAACAAGGTGGGTGGTGAGGCCGCGGTACAGAGCTCTGTATCCCTCCTCCTTGGGAACCATGGTCAGAGTCTGGAAGAAGGAGCGATACTTGGTGCCTTCCTCGCGTAGCCGGGTCCGGATCACTTCTGCAAAGCGGAGGAGAAGCAAAAGGAACAGTTACTTCCTGGTCTGTTAAAATAAATCCTGTCTCCCCAACACGCCCTCAAGCTGGACACGACCTGCGAAAATTCACACGTGGTCCCAGGATGCCGTGCTCTCACCGTGAGGGTAAGCGATGGACGTGGCACACGTCTTGGAGGTGGCGGCGGCGAGCATCATCCCCGCAAAGTCTGACGCATCCTTGGTGGACTCCTCGTCCTCGTCCATGTGCTGTGCGGCCTTGGCCTCCAGGAGGCGCCGTTTGATGCTCTCATAGATCACAAAGTGGATCACAGTCTCTGAGATGCCGGCGTAGGACGCCGACATGCCGCGGTAGAACCCTCGCAGGCCTTCCGTCTGGTAGACTCGCCGGACGCACTCAAACGCATTCATCGGCTTCTCCCCGCGGTTCCTGTGGAAGGCAGGTGGGAGACGGACTGAACAGTGACTGAGACATTTCCCAACCCGCCCCAGACCCGTGGGACTACCGAGACGGCCCGTTTACCTGGAGTCCAGCTGCATGCGAGTCTTGATAAGCCAGATGGGGTTGGTGGCTGTGATGGCCGTGAACCCTGAGGGAGAAGACATTCAGATTAAGCTCCCCTTCATAGCCAAACGCCAGTGACACTAGGGGGACAAAACGAGGTCCAAACGGTCCTCTGTAGAACCAGTCTGGTGCACGCCACGGGTGAAGAGGAATTCAGAGGTTCACTTCCGTTAACCGCTGTTGCCACTTGGGTCAACCGTGCTGTCAAAAGACAGAACCCTCTGAGCACAATCCGACGTGTCACAAGGCTAGGGATATCAGTGTTATGATGTGTGTGCCGTAGCATGCGAGTGTGCACGAGAGCGTGCACGTTAGCGTGTATAAAGGTTAAGCTGCCGTAATATCTGCGGTTGCCCGGGGTCATTTTGGCCGTGAGTTGACAGTTATTCATAGCTCTGCAGAAGCTTCTTGGCACTCAGCCCATCACATATCTCAGTACAAACAGCAAATGGGTTTGTCTTCACAGCAGCCTGTCAACACATTTAGTGTCTGTATCTGGAGCCAATCTGTTCCCCTAGCTGAGCTAGGCCTCACACATAGAGAAGGCTGTTGTATGGCTACCAGGCTTCCTATGGGTAGATGCAGCACTCGGCATGACCACTGGAGGGGGAAGATTACAGAAAACCATGGCACAGCTTCAACCTTTGCCTGACTGCAGGAGGGACTGTGTCATGCTGCTCAGAGAGGCTAGGATTCTCAGAACATTTGCCTTTTCGGATCCGGGATTCAATCCTGCAATCTTTAGCCTACTGGTCAGATGCTGTAACATCAAGGCTATCTGACACCCTTAACTACTTGCTAAAGTTAGGGTTAAGTTCAGAAACAAGGATCCACTTAGGTTAAGGTTTAAGGTTTGGGTTCAGGTTTGGGTTCATATTAGGGATAGGCATGGATAATCAAATATTTGAATACCCGAAATTAATTTAGTATTCGAGTAGTGTATTCAATTTTGCCCCCCATTTTTTTTACATATACATATACATATATACATATATACATATATACATATATACATATACATATATATATATATATATTTTTTTTTTTTGGTTGTAATAAATAGACCTGAATATGATTTTTCAAAATACTATTAAAATTCCAATCAAAAATTTTTCATATGACGATATACCATTACATTTACAAAAAGTGTAGGTTTTGAAGTCCTTTTTGCCGGACTGTGTAAGCGGAGCCGACCAAGAAAAGCGAATGTCAGTATAACACTGCTTAATGGTGTCTAGCGAAACTTGATGTGATGTTAATGCGTAACAAAATGATCTGATTTTGAGACGCTATCGCTAGACTTCAGTCTAACTTCATGGCGTAGTGGTTAAAGACACAGCCTCTCACATGGGAGACCCAGGTTCGAATCCAGTGAGGGTAACAACATTCATCCATTCTAATCGCGGGCCGGCCGAACTAGGCTTCCCTGGTTCCTTTTCTTGTTATAACATGCGCTCCTTCACGCATGTTTGTTGTTTACAATCGTCAATTAAAGCGGTACAAAAGTAGTTTGGTGGGGTCCAGTCAGTCAGAAAGACGCAAATGTTAGCAAGTGGATGAAAGTTAACTGTTTCAAGAGAAGATGGAATATATTTACTGAATTAATGTTACCTACAGAAAAAATATTTGGCCACAAAACGCTACGTAAAGTTCGGCTGTGGAATCGAAAGGTGTATGAGAGTGCAGAAAACGGCGTGTTAGGCAAATAGCATATAGCTGGCTAGCTTAGCTAACTAGCTTCTCTAGACTCTTCCATCCAATAAACTCAATGTTGTGTTGATAAATAGTGTTCTAGTTCTGTAGCCGAGTTTTGCGTGTCAACCACACGGCTTTCTCCATACGCGCAGGCGCTCTTTTCTCACACAAACGGTCATTGAGCCCCAAGGTCTTACGCTGCTATATTATTGTGCTGGGGAGTAGGGTCAGTTCTCCTTCTCCACTATAAATCCTTGTAGTTCTAAGGAATGCATTTTCTAAATTTTTCCTGTCTCCTGCCGTTTTAAACTTAGGAGGACATAAGGTCCTGGCACACACCTGAGGAGTACCAGGCTTGATAGACCCGTTGCTGTCCCGGT
>JACXGI010003415.1:23319-35463 GCA_016801175.1 Esox masquinongy | reverse complement strand
CCGATGTTACATGAGAACGACACCCACTCATTCGTACGTTATGTAGTAGCGCTCATGTTGTATCGGTAGTTTTTAAAAACATGTATTTCGGTTAACCGAAATCTACTCTAATAAACTATTCAGATAGTAAAATACTGTCCAATGCACATCCCTAGTTCATCTTTTGTTAAAATGTTACTGATAGATTGCAGCAATCGTTCGACAATTTAAATACAGTGTTACCCAGCACATGAATCACACAGCACCCAATGTTCTGTAAACCTCAGAGAAAGGTAGGAAGTGACAATGTCAGCTGCTACACACTTAGTGCCAAACATGCATAATCCATGTGCCCTGTGCAAGGCATGGCATCAGACTTCAAGCAGAACATTCAACACTGGCAGATATCTGACACTGGCAGTGAAACACATCCAAGGTGGATAGTCCTGTACCTCATTACAACAGATAAATATAAACTCAAAAGCATTACAATGTTGATACGATTCACAAGATTGCCAATGGATTTATCTGCTTCATGTGAGTCAGGAACTGGTTTGGTCTACATCATATGGGTGAGAAAAATGATTGACGCCCATAAGTCTGTTATGGGTTTACAAAGGCATTTCCAAGCAATTCAAAGTACATTCCACTTCTCTGACAGATCATACACCAATGTATAAGCTTCCAGACCATTGGCAATCTACATACCCCAAAGTAACAACAAGGGATCTACCCAAAGCAACAACAAAGGATCTACCCAAAGTAACAAGGGATCTACAGGATTCTCTTCCCACAATCAATGTTAGTGCCAGTCAACTGTCAGAAAGACTGCTCTAGCCTGGCCTATGTGGGAGGTCAGGAAGGAAGAAACCTCTGCTCTCAGAAGAGAACATCAAGAAACGACTGAAGTTTCTCCGCCCAAATGTGGGTAAAGACCAAAACTACTGGAACAATGTTCTCTGATGAATGAGAAACAATGTTCTCTGATGAGTTGGTGAAGTTGTTAGACTGCAAAGCCAGACACCATTTTTTTGCCAAAATTAAAGAATGCCTATGAACAGAAGCATCTAATAGCAACAGGAAAGAATTGAGCCAGTAACATGGTGGTTTCGGGCTGCTTTGCTTCCTGACCAACTTG
The DNA here is from genome assembly GCA_016801175.1 of Esox masquinongy. Taxonomy (NCBI): domain Eukaryota; kingdom Metazoa; phylum Chordata; class Actinopteri; order Esociformes; family Esocidae; genus Esox; species Esox masquinongy. Next base: position 34,346 of record JACXGI010003415.1, on the reverse strand, counting down.
CCATCATTTAGTCATCATCATGTCGTACCACAGAATTCGTGAGAATGTGAGGCCATCTGTTAAAAAGTTAGTCAAACACGGTTCGTGCAACAGCACAATGATCAACAGGACAAGCAAAGTTACAACAGAATGGCTAAAAGAAGAAAGGAACAACTAACAAATGAACATTTTCAATCTTGGTTCTAGGGACCCAAATTGGTGCATATTTTGGTTAAACTGATAGACTGATGAGGTTGTGATTATTTGGATCAACTTTAGTGGTAGGACAAAACCGAATAGTACTCCCACTTGGATTGACTGGATTAAGATTCAGAAACATTGATCTACATGTTAACGGGCTGTGCACATAGGGGCTTGGTTTGCGCTCAGACACTAGAACAATTATCACCTCTCCCAGACAAGTCTCGATTAGCGATCTATGTATTCACACTGGCCATTCTCAGCAGCAAACGCTATGCAGAAGATGTGCACACGCAAAAAATACAAATCCCCCCATTCGTTGGCTGTTACTAACGGTTTCTTTTGATTGATTCTGATTGGCATATAGGTCGCGATTAGCTCTTATCGATTGAGCTAGGCTAAGTGCTAGCCCTGGGTGGTCAACAAAGTGGGTGGGGTGAGTTAGCAACCGGAGGTATGACAAACGCCAAATGATCATGAGGCCTGCAATCACTACAGGGTTCCCCCACCTTAAAGGCTACAAGGCGCCTATGATACATGACCTATTGCACTCCTTCAAGCATAACTGGGACACAGGACTGAAAGAAATAAGTCAGAGTGTGTTAGTGTGTTTGTGTGGGTGAAATATCCTCCTAAGAAATGTACAGAAACAATCTAATAGTACTGCCTACATCAGCCTCCCAGGGAGCTGCCTCATCTGTCAAGTTTAACATGGGGTTGTCAGTTTGAAACAGAAGTGGATAATGAGACAAAGTTTGTATATATTATGAGAGCATAAAACGCAAGATAGACATATCTTACTTTGCATAATCATTGACATAGCGTTTGAATTTACAGTGACAAGTTCGAGACGTAACGCGCAGGATTGTGTCCATTAATCGTGGAAAAAAATCGAGCAATATGTGCACACAGCTCAGAAACTTGATACAGTTGCTTCACAGTTGTCTTCACACTTGCAAATCTCCGGGGGGGCTCTATAGAAAATGTGGTGCACACCACCTCGGAAGGTGGCGTTTGGAGCTTTCGATATCTGCAAGTTTACACAACAAAATAACCTAGCGTCCCGAGATTTCTTTGATGTGTCTCAGAAAATGTAGATTAAATGTAAACAAGCCCATAGACAGAGCATTTACTTTGGGAACGCCAGAGGGAAAAGGATAAGCCAGCACGTGTATACATAAAGGAGCTCTAGGGATTGTTGGAGCTGAAGACCTTGGATTTTATAAGGCAGACGCGAGACTCATCATCAATGAAACGGCAACAATAAATTATTTATCCCCAAGGTGTTGAGAAACAAGTGGCATAATAAAATGCCCATGGATAGACGGAGAAGGTTGATGTCAGAAAGTCATTAGGCTAGTGGATAAGGCAGCATGGGCTGAGATGCCATCTGAAATTACAATAGGTAGACCTGGAAGGACAACAACTAGCCAATCTGGGTACAGCCCCAGTTTTACCCAAATTACCAGTAATGACACAGTCAGGTCCAGTCCTAAGCCAGGTCTGACCAACACATTAGATCACCTCAGACACTCTAGGTTAAGCTATCACACCCAAACCGAATAGCTACTGTTACTCACTGACATTCATGATTAATATGCAATCTAGGAACAATGAAGAAGTAGAACTTTTAAAATATGAGTACATGGTTTAGTGTTAGAAAGTGGGTGAGAGGTTAAGGCGGTGTGGTTACCTGCCAAGCCAGCCGACACCATGTGGACCTGTGTAGAGTCGGGCTCCAACACACCATTCAGTTGCTCTTTGGCACTGGAGTAAGCAGCAAAGTAGATGGCTCTGAAGGACACAAGTCACTGAGATGAGACCGAGAACATCATACCTACTGGACAATACATTCATGAATCTTCACTGTTGCCACCTGGTGGGAAATTTAGATAAAATTTAGAAACCTTACAGTAGAAGGCCTACACATCACAGAATACAGTAACAACAAAGAAAGGAAACATTGAATGATATGGTGAGGTAGCCCTGTTCTTGCAAAACTAAATGAGTCTCTCATAACCCATGTGTTTTATGTGTAAAAAACAAGTAGGGGTGGCAGCCTCTTATATGGAAGCCTCTAACCGTTTTCCAGCAGCAGTGTAGCTAATTAATGATACAACATTACTAAACACACTAGAGTGTTTTGTCCAGCTCACTTGAAGGTGATTGAACTAAATAAGCATAAAGCCAGCAGCAAAATACACGGGTGAGAGATTCAGTTGAAAAGAACCATAATGGAAAAAAACACACAGTGTAGGAGGGAAAATGCAGTTCATTTTCCACATTTCATTGGTTTTCCAGATTTTCCTGCATATTGTAAATCTTCCAACCGTGTCCAACAGAAAACCTAGAATTTTGAAAAATAAGATTTTGTAGAGAAAATGTAATCGTTTTAAAACAATTTTGTAGAATTCTTCACTTTTGGGATATAACGGGATATAGCCAAAAAAAATAATAATAGTTTTACTTGGCTGTATTTTGTGTTTTATTATTAGAACTATCATTAAATAATAGTTCAAATTTAATGAATTTTCAAATTAATTTTCTTCATGCTGTATATCTGGGTTTAGTCATTAATGTTACACTGAAACTTGTGACCTAGGATTAGGGTGTTCTGCGTCTGGTGCCTGTGTGGGTTTGAATCTGGCACGCTCCACTATTGTTCTCCACCTTAAAATGGTTGACAATATTTATTTTACCTTCTGTAAAAAATAAAAAAACTGCAAGGGAAACACTGCAAGTTAAGCAACCCAATTCTTGGAAATGCTGCATTTTGATTTAACCAACCTGTAGACCAGGTGAGTTGAGTTAACGGTCAGGTAAACTTGACTGAGTTATAAACCAATTTTCCTTGCCTTAGCTGCCATATCAGCCAATAGTGAACTTAATCCTCATTAATATGAATTACACATGAACAATCATACATGGCAAATGTGAAAAAACAGCAACATGCAGCCCGCCAGATAAGTGCTGCACTAGCGAACACTACACATCAGTACTTACAGGAACAGTTTTGATCCAAACAAGAAAAATCCCAGAAATTGATTCCCTACATTGGTTACAGCGAAACATTTACTGGACCTTTAAGTTAATCACTGAACAGATCAATTTGCTCAGTTTGCCCGTTCAAGTCAATTTACATGATCAAAGGCTACACTTAAGCTGCTACCAACAGGTAACCTGTCACATCCAGCCCTACGCTAAAAGACAGCTTAAATTGATTACTTTATGGACAAATGCTGAATTCTTTAATGTGTTCAACTTTAACTCCATGAAGATGTTTCAAGCCTCCAAGCAATGAAGAAAATCCAATTGAATGGTTATATGGTCTAAAAGGATCCACATAGTGTGAGCAGAAGGAGGGGACTTGTCAACACTGAACAATTTGGTAACAGGCCACACAGTTATTTTTGCTTTGAGGACAACTACATTTAAAAAAAAATGTAAAGTGTTTTATAAACCCCATTCTACATGAACAATTGTTGCAAATGGCTTACACAGATGCCCTGCCTGAAACCCTCAAGAACAAGCAACAACATGAATTGATGTACAGTGACAAAAAAAAACTACTCTAGTGAAATCAGAAAGAACAACCGTAAGCAAAGCCAGAACTAATGGCCAGTCCACCTCTGGCTGGGCCAACAGTGGACTTGGATAGAAACAAGTTCAAATTAAGGCATCAGTTAACTTCTTCAGGTTCTTAACCCATTTAGGCCTAAAATGCCTGCTAAAAAAGGCCTTTTTATGCCTAAGTTCTTTTCTGTAAACCCCCTCCCAAAACCTAAGGGTTTCCAGAAATATTTGTCAAAATTTGTCAAAGCCTACTAAAATCTTTATTTCTCAGGCTCTATAGAAGATAAAAACATGGAATAAAAAGCATTTGAGAGCTTACTTCTTTGGCTTTCAACTTGACTGACTTGCTTGGCTATAACCTTCAACTGCATTTAAAAAAAAAAATCTATAAACAAGAAAAACATCAAGAATATTCTGAAGACCAGTACAGATACGTTTTTATTTCATTATTTCATACTTTTGAGGTACCAAAGTGACAAGTGAACATCACCGATACAAAGTTATAGAAAAAAACCCCAAAACAAAACAGAGGGTTACTTCTTCTTTACATTACAATTTCAATCTTAATTTATGTTCATTTTGTTTCTTGTATTATTTGGATGTCGCCTTTGATAAAAGCGTCTGAGAAACCATAGCACTAAGAAACCATAATCATAACTTGGTGGTGAGTGTACAGATCAACAGAACAGTACAGTCTCAACTCATACACTCAACTCAACACAACTCATCATTCACTGTCGAGTGCTACGGTAATGCTTTCCGAAGCATTGAATGTGCAGTGGCACATTGCACTGTCTGCAGCCATACACTGTTGCACCAGGACGGGCCTCACTCTTCGACAGTGCAGATCTTTCTCTTGTCAAAGATCTTTCCACAGTCGTGCTCGGCTGAGGCTGCCACAGGTGCTGCGGCGCACTGAGGAGCACTCTTTGCTGTCACAGGGGTGACAAGTTCCTGTGCAAGGTCCTCCTGCCACTCTTTGTAGCCACCCTTGTAGGCTCCAGCAAGCCTTGCTGCAATTGTAAGAATTGTAGCAGCTGACCGACAGGAAAAAGAAAAAGAGCCTCCGCCACCATTTCTTGGACCGATGCTGAAACTGATAGTAGCTTATCATCTGATCCAGTAGATCGACCCCCTTCATGTGCTTCTGCTAGTCAGAAAGGCACGCTGGCACTGTGACCTCTGTCTGGATGTCTCCCTGTCTTCTCCTGACAGTCCCTTCTATCATGGGCTTGTGGTAATTTGACAGTACCAGAACGACCTTTGTATCCTGCCAAGCACAGAAAGTCAGGTCATCCTTCTGAGACACTTGGTACTGAGGCTTATCCATGGCAGGCGGTTTTGGGGGGATTCCCTTTCTGTTTGATTGAATGGTGCCACACGCATACAGACCATGAGCCTCCAGATCTTCAAAAAGCGGCACCCTGGAATAAAAGTTATCCATAAAAATGGAGAGATGGGACCCAATGTATGGCCTAGCCAGATCCATCACAACGCGGTGTGCAAGGCCCTTCTGGCTACTCCCCCCCTCACGTCCGGTGTAGACCTGGAAGTTTGATACATAACCGGTGGAGCTTTCAGCCATGACCCAAACCTTGATGCCCCACTTGGTGGGTTTGAGAGGAAGATATTACCGGAAAGCGAGTCTCCCCTTGAATTTCACCATACTTTCATCCACGCTCACAAAGCCATCCACTTCGTACAGTTCCTGGAATCGATCTTTCAGGTAGTCAAAGTACCATCTGAATTTCCAGAGCTTGTCAGAGCAGTTCACATCTTTGCTGTTGTCTTGCAAGTGGAGATACCTGAAAATGCACATAGCAAGTTGGATAGTGAATGACACATTATTGTTGTTGTTGTTATTATCATCATCATGAGCTTTCATTGTCATGTGACACACACCCTCACTCTCTCTCACACACACAGTATGTGTGTATTATTATTATTAGCCTACCTCCAGATGATGGCAAATCTGTCCCTTGAAATGGCTTGGGGGATGGTCGTTCGAAAAAGCCACTTTTTCTGACGCCAGAAATCTCTACGTGATGGCAGGTCAAGGATCCCCATGGCAAGACACAGTCCAATGACAGTCTTCATTTCAATAACTGTGCCCAGTACCCACTTTCTGTTTGATGGAGTTGCGCTCCGTGATTGTTCAGCATAAAGATTTGTTTCTGTTACAAGTCGCATCCACAGCTCCGCCGTGAAAACATGGGAGAATACCTGTATTGGTGTAACAACATCTGGAAGCTCTATCTTGACGCCTGGTTCGCGGTTATACTGGATCTTCTCACGAGAGTGAAAGTTGTCGGTCTTCCATTCTTCTTGGAAGCCAACAAAATCGCGCATATCCTGCTCTTCCTCTCGAAACATCGCTAAGATACACTGCTCTCTAACTACGCGATCGGCTGGTACATCTAAATCATCTGGGATATCATTTGAATCTGGTCCTGTGTCATCCTCCGTAACTACATCAATATCACTTCCTTCACTTGAGTTAGCCATGAAGGATCGCTAGCACAGTGTTTAAAAATGTCGACCAAAACCATAGACAGTAAAAAAAAAAACCTTACTGTATGTGTAGGCTTATTTCGACCAATCACAAAGCATTTTAATAGTCACATGAGTTTAAAAAAATAAATCCCTAAGCATCTCTGTCACTCACCCCAAAAATATTTCAGCCAATCACAGTGCATATAATTGGCCATGTGCCTTGAAAAAGACGACCACCGCTCCAAATGACGCAGACGCGTTTGCCGGGCTTAATGGTAACTACGCACAGATGCGTGATCCGGCCTTAATGGTAAACACACAGATGTGTGATCCGGTTTGAATGGGTTAATCTGGAGATCTAGGATTTTGCCAGTTTCCACCATTGGATTCTGAGTGACTCAAAAGGATTTCTCCTAGTACTTGACTCTTCCGGTTGACTGCACAGACAGTCTGCTATACTACAGGCTAGTTGCTAGTTTATGCTTCAAACTATAAAACATATTGTCAAACCTATCAACACTGACCGCTAAAACATCACCAGTCACCACAAGGGTGTTATTGTGTGCGTGTGTGTGTGTGTGTGTGTGTGTGTGTGTGTGTGTGTGTGTCTTCTATATAAATTACAGGTTGCGTCAGAGGCCCAGGTGGTTAGATCCAGAGTCCAACAAAGCACTCCACATTTGCTTAGCAAAATCATGTTAGCCTTAGCATTAGCTAGCTTTTAACATTAGTGATTAGCTAGCATCAATCATTAGCTACCTCTTGGAACCATCATCATCATCAGCTAATAAGTAACCATCATCATCAGCAATTTATGTTTAGTACTTTCTCTCCCTCTCTACTGATGGCTAGCAAGCTAACTGGTGGGCTATTGTACTCACAGCCCTGGGTAGGTGCAGCCGTAATCGGCTTATCTCACTCATTGAGAAAGCCAGTGACTGTGGTGTGTTATGCAACACCATTAAACCTGTGGGCTGACCAGACTGGCACTGGGCATTAGTGCTGTTTGTCCTGTCCAACAAATGGACCAAGTGGCACAGAATGACTCTTGGTGTAAGTAGACTGATCAGGAGACATGGAAGGACACCCATTAACTTAGTGGACTCTTGCGTCATGATCTTCACTGACAGGTATCTTATTTCAAGCCATTTCTATGTGGTCTACTCTCCAACTCGATAGAGCTAGACGGTCTGAGGGGGGTAGTATTACTGAAGCGAGCACAAGGTCAGAGAAAGCATTTGACCCAACCACCTCTGACCCCAAAGTCACTAATCGCATAATAACCAGACAGAATCCTTGGCAACCAAGTAAGTGACCCCCTCAGATATCTCTTCACTTTCTCTGAAAACTCCATATCCAGGGTTAACATCAAATGTGTGTGCATGTACGCGAAAGGGCAGCTGACCTCCACTGAGTCAATATCAGACCGTAGTAATAATAGCTCATACCACATAGGGTAGATACAAAACAAACAAACTGCTGCTGCTGCTATATTTTCACCACCCTGCATGACCACATGGGCTTAAAGATTCAGAACTATAACTAGGGAAAGTGTATTAATGGCTTTTTGGGGCATGACTTAACATTTATATTTATTAGCCTGTATTGTTAAATGTGCGAGAACTATCACACAGTAATACCTACATTTTAGGACTACCTAAATAATAATTTCAAAAAGGTTACGCTTACCTGGAGGGGGCTACGCCTACAAGGTTAGGGCCAAGGCCTCTGAACAGAGAGCGTGCTCCTTCTTTCTCAAGAATCAACCTGTAGACAAAACACAAAAATGTCATTGTCACTCACACAGTCACGCTACCTGGCTCGAACAAAATTCCTTAATTGAATTGCTTTAGTACTACATCTGAGCTTATGTTTCCTGCCAATACAGGATTTTAATTTGATTTAATCAGGAGCTTTGATGGATGGCATAGAGCCAGGGTCGACACTGTCTGTCTCTGTGGACAGAAAGGAGACGAGGGCAGGGGTGAACTGTCTTTTCACGGAACATTTAGAGTAGTAAATAGACCTGAACCAGGAATAGGCTCCGCAAACAGTTTTTTTGCAGGGCTGGAAGAATATGTAGGGGGAAAAACTAAAGGCATATTCAGTTTCAAGCGTTAGAGAAGAACATGAATGAACACTTCCGCAAACAGCATATTAAAGTTCAACATCTCACAGTAACACACTGTTTTTATAGTATAGTTAAGATTTTGGGTTTGCAAGCAGCAAATTCCAAATTCACAGTTTTGGCTGAGGTTTTGTAAAGCATTATACTACCAAAATTAGATAATCTTTCATGTTTGCTCACTCTTATTATTACTGCGCCAACAGCAACTTTCTGAAATGGAACTTCTTTGTTCATTTGATAGTTCTAGAAATCATATGGTTGGATTATGACTTGGCTACTTTGTAAATTAAAACATCTAGTACAAAGTAGCCAGCCTGTCAGAACAATATACTCATTATTTGAAACAACTTAGTTGCCTTTGATTTGCCCAACGCTATTTCACAGGACAGAGAAATCAAAGAGGGTTTTTGACATTTCGCAAAAAAGGTCCAAACAAAATTTTGCTTGTGGGTTTCCTTACAATGCTTTCCCATAGAAACATAGCAATTGGGCTTGGGTGTATAAAACACGTGGAGTAACGCATTGTGGGAGATGATCGGTCGGTAGACCAGGCCAATTAAATCAATGGCCTATTGCATCAGGGTTTTTACAAGGACTTTTATTGGCTAAAGGCCATGTTGGTCAGAGAGTTCCACCAGTCCAGCAAATTTAACAAGAAGTGTCTGGGATGGAGATTGTCCTGGGAGTGACCATACCTTCCAATGGCAGTGACCTTACTGGGTAAAAATACAATTCTACAACAAATATCAGAATTAGTCAGTTTTAATGAAGCCTGGAGTGGGGGCAGTCTAGTCAGTGCATCTATCAAGAAGGCTCCACTGTCCATCTATCAAAAAGGCTGCACTGTCCCGCAACGTGAAAACATAGGGATTGGTGCTTGGGTGCACAAAGCACGTAGAAGAAGGCCTAGGGTGTGGGAGATAATTGTAGTGGGAGATAACTGGTCGATCGATTTAGCCAAAAAATTCTCACAATTTATTGGCTAAAGAAGGCCTAGGGTGACGCATTGTTCGCCCAGGCCTTCCAGGAATTGGGCGGAAGTGCCTTAGAATGAGATTAGATGTGTGAATGTGACGCCCTGCAACCACATGTCCCAAGAGAGACGTCCTCTTCTTAGATGTAGGAGAGACAAGTGGGCTTTCATACTGCTGAGCTCTGCCAGAGGGAACTGGGGAGGAGGGAGGGATTCAGAAGCCAAACCCCATGGGGAGACAGGAGTAGGGGCAGGGAGACATCCAGAATACACCAGCTGGGGAGTCCCATGGTCCCTTAAGTCTTCTACTTGCGTTGGTGACTTGACAACAGACCTATCAATAACATTAACTTTGAGTAGGGCAGCCTGTTCCTGGAGGCTGCAGGGTCATGGCTAGCTTAAAGAACCTCAAAGTCAGAACTCTGCCCATTTTCTACAATGTTTCTATTTTGAAATGTTTTTTTTAGATGTAATGCTAACCACACTGTTAACCTCAAGACAAACCCTAACCTTAAAATAAGACAATTCTTTATCCCAATTTTAACTTTTTGGCAATAGAGCGCAGTGGAGAGTGTTTCAAGGCATTGACCGTACAAGAACCTGAAAAAGCCTACTTTGAGATCCCCATAATTATTTGGCCAGGGCGGGTCACTCCGGAGTGTTTATTGGCCCTGTTCCGTGTATGGGGCGCCCCCAGTGCAACAAGTCAAGACTGGCTTGTTTTTTCCTACTCAGGTCACCACAGTCCTGTCCACTTGCCCCACCCAGACAGATTTGATTTATCAGTTCAATTCAAAAGCAAAGTGCCTGCAGCACTCTGGGAACGGGGATGTCTACTCCTGCAGTAGCACATCACACATTGGTATTTCTATAAACACAGAAAGAAAATACCCACTTGAGGCAGTGTAAGGGTCCTGGAGGGGTCATCCGGGCCACGCTGGGTCCATTGACGGTACTGAGTTGCACCTCGGACACGTAGAGCGTAATGTGGGATGACTGGAGCCTGGTCTTCACCACCTCCAGGGGACAGGTCAGGATGGCTCCTACCGTTCCCCCACACCTACAGGAGGACAGGGAGGAAGACATGGGGTGAGGAGATGAGAGAGGGTCAGGTCAAACCACCTACACAGGTTAATGGGGCAGCTACGAGACAGAACCGTGTGCTTTTCTGAGGTGAAGCCCCATAGAGTAGGCTAGAGGAACAATCCATTAACATTCACCATTATGGATTTGGTTAGGACACATGCAAGGTCACTCAGGGCTTCCGCCATTTTAAAGTAATCAGCTGGGTGCAGAGGATTCCCACTGAATTGGCTGATACCAGACTAGAACCGGTCCATCATACTGCATGTTTAGAGAACATACTGCACAACTCCTGGAGCTGCAGACAAACGGGGCGTCTGGGTGGGAGCTGGAGTGGGAGACAAACAGAGCGTCTGGGTGGGAGCTGGAGTGGCAGACGAGCGGAGCGTCTGGGTGGGAGCTGGAGTGGCAGACGAGCGGAGCGTCTGGGTGGGAGCTGGAGTGGCAGACGAGCGGAGCGTCTGGGTGGGAGCTGGAGTGGCAGACGAGCGGAGCGTCTGGGTGGGAGCTGGAGTGGCAGACGAGCGGAGCGTCTGGATGGGAGCTGGAGTGGCAGACGAGCGGAGCGTCTGGGTGGGAGCTGGAGTGGCAGACGAG
>JACXGI010003415.1:9990-23219 GCA_016801175.1 Esox masquinongy | reverse complement strand
GTGTCTGGGAGGGAGCTGCTGATCCCACTGCAGAATCATGCTGTGGATGGAATGTGAAAGAGCCTGGGCCTTGTGGGACACAGGGGAGATGGTGAGGCTTGGCCTGAGAGTCAGCACAGCAATGACCTCCATATGAGGACAACCCTTTCCCTGGAAAAAATCTATATAATAACAAGCACTTTGTGCCCATACTGTTCACACATCTCATTTAACCTTCCAAAAGCACCGAAAATGACCAGGCTACAGTTAAATAGGAGTCAGAGCTGCAGTGTTGTATCTTAAACTATAAAAAGATTGAAAAGATAAGCGCATAAGAGTGAGTGAATCTTCATTTCTTCAAAGCTCCAGTAATATTAAACATGGTTTATCATAAAAACACTAAGGTCTTCAACTGCTCTGACGAGAGAGAGAGATAGCCACAGATAGAGTTGGGACTATGGAAAGCTGACCTGCTCAACATGCATAAAGCAGTGGATGACTTCAGTAAAGGTTGACAGTGCAAGGCTAATGTCCTCCATACCTGGGACCAGTAGGTTTATGGCAGGCTACTGATGACACTACAAAGGAAATGTGAACCTCATTACATGAGCTTAAAGTGGAGGAAATTAATAACAGGTGGCCTTGTAATGTCCCATTTCAAGTTTTTTTCATTTAAACAGGATGGAAATTAAGTTAACAAAAGAAAAATCCTAAAACACTCATGAGGACGTTTAGTGGGGCAGCTCTTCATTTGACCAACAATTGGGGAGCCAGCAAATGGACAGCATGCACAGTTACTATCAAACAGCTGATCGGTGAGTTATGACATTTCATTTGACTGTCAATGAAAAGCGGGCTGGCTCTACAAGTCCTTTCTCTATTTCTTCAAAGAAGAAAAAACAGTTTGGATGAGTCTGTGCCACTACAATCAACTCCTCAGCTGCAGCCTGTCATTACTCTTCACAAGACAATACGTAAGAGGCCAGAAAACCTGAAAAAGGTTCACTATTAGATACTATAGGCTTACTCAGCAAAACATGTCTACTTTCTGACTATTTCACAATGTGTGACAATGACTTTCAGCTAGGTCAATATCAGACTGGCAATCTCTCAAGTGTAATTCTGGCCTAACACATTTCTGTGATTAATGTATTTATCACGCATATTCTTCCTAAAAGAATAGCTAGCTACAAAACAGTCAACACCACAGTTTTGGGAACGGCCAGATTGTTTCATAACACATGCATAAAAAGGTACAAGAATGTCCCTCTACAACAAAGCTACATAAAATGCACATGTCGACAAGATTGGTCTAAACATTTGCAGGTATAAAAAGGACATTATAAGCCTTGCATATGTTCTTTCAAAATGGTGTCAGAACGTTTGTGATTATAAAGATAGAATGAAAAACAAAAGACCCCACGTGTTCGGGAATGGGCAGCCATTAAAAAGTTGTCTATCATATAGCATAGCCTTAATGAAGGGAAATACGGTCTAACCAAATTGACCTGTAACCTGTACAGTTGACGGTATCGCTAATCGTAGATGTTTGTGATGGAATGAAATCATGAAATACAATTGTGTGCATTTAAAAATTACATTATTTTGCCAATCTGCAGCAGCATGATGCCAAATTGAGAAGGTGATAGATTACACAAACTGGTGTTGAACACTAGCGTGACAACCTAAAATCTGTATTTGTTTTTTTTTATATTGGAGAGGGTTGTAGCATCAAACAATTTGATTTCATACACAACTGTGTAATATTCTATAATGCAAACAAACCGTCGAAAGATTATATTGTAGACACGTTTGTTAAAAAGGTACAGTAATGGCTGAAGCACAATTCTCATGGGCATTTGCTACACAACACTACCATAAGACAGAACTTACATACAGTACAGTTTAAACAACCGCGCTGTACTTACTACTAGTAAACTATAACTGTATACTTAGTTGAGGGTGGACTTAGGGCAAGGGCTGTTCGTGAATAGCATTACATCAGCAATAAGTATCAAAACTTAGAAAAAATAGCGTTACCAATACCTTGTCAAATTCAGAAAATTTACAGTTGGCCGTGCTTATTATAATCTTGAAGCAGAGTTTCCACGCATAGTACACTACCGCGAATTTCACAACATAACCATAGAGTTGGATGGCTATGCTACATAACAAGGCTGTTTTATATTGATGACACTGAATCTAATGTAGCTAGCCAGCACGTAGCAGGGTTGCTAACGTTAGCTAGCAAAGCATAAGTTGCATTATCAACACAGACAAGACCTGTATGTGTAGACAGGCAGCAAAAATTAACACGTATTTCCAATGCAGCTTTAACTGATAACGGGATACAGCTGTACATTACTAGTTACGTTGCTGAAGTAGCTAGCTGCACATTTTCAATTCCATGGCATGACGTTAGCTAGTATTAGCTCAGTCACGTTACAGGGAGTTGGGTGTGTTGGTAGTATCAAGCCATACTCACCCTCCAGCAAACAGATGAACCAAGGTATCTCTCTGACTCATTCTGTCTCATATTCTCAGGACCCGTACACAGGGCACCACTTTGTCTTTTGGCCTGGGGGACAGGGGGCAAGGCGAAATGGGTAACGTGAGATTCACCAATCCAATGCCTGTGTCGCGGTGGAGGTCGGTTGCTAGCAAAGGGTTTAGATATCTTAACAGCCAGAGATTATCTGCAAAAGCATACAACAGCTAACGTTAGCAACTAGCTAACGTTACTGTAGCTACCTAGCTTCCCAAGCTAACCCTAGACTAGTGTTCTCCCAGTTGCCCTTGCAGACTCGAAAGCGACTTTGCATTTATCCGTGTGGATATCTTTTTAAAGCGAATAAATCAAATTCGTAACTATAAATTACGACTCGACCTAGGCCTGACTGTCACATGGCTCGACTTGCCTCACTGACTGAACCATAGACTGGTCTGAACACTAGAGTCAGGGTCAGAATGTTTATGGTCGAACTGGTAGCCTCAAAACATGGATTGTGATTGGAGGATATGTAGCCATACGTCATTTAAGATCATCACTACTTTTTCACGTGATCAGGAGTGTATTATAACCCCAATCAAAACGTTTTAGTTGCGAAAAATGTCGCCTTATAAAACATGAGCTACGATTACTAAAATAATTAATAAAATAGAACATGTTTGACAAAACTGAGAAGAACCTACTTGAATGTTTCCAACGGACCTACATTTATTAACCAAAAACAAATGAACTAAAATAAAATATTCTCGGAGTTCCATTAAGCCGTCTCGAACGGTAACATTTAAGAACGAGACGCGTGAATGAGAGTACGTTTTCAGGGAAAAGGCCTTATTCATCTCAAGTAGCCAAACGTGTGCATCTGTCTGCGGTAGCCAGTACTCTGTGCCATCTTGTGTTGGCGCGGTGGCGTCAGAACGTGCGATGTGGACAGGCTTAACAAGCTGGTGCCAGCTCTGTTGTTGGGCTTAGACTGGACAATCTGGAGATGGTGATGGTGGCGGCGAGGAGGATGAGGGCAAGCCCGATGCCATCCTGGAGAACTCCTCTCATCCTCTCCATGACGAGCTGTGGCTGACGAGGAGCACCTTCAGCCATAGACCTGTCCCTCCACGCTGCACCACGGAGCGCCGCAGGCGTTCCTTTGTTCCGGCAGCCATCAGTTTGCACAGCGACAGCACCGGTGACCCTAACACCACCACTACCCACACCATCAGCCAGTGATCCCCCTAACACCCCCCCCCATCACCACCACCATCTCCTTCCCACTCCTAGACTGCCTAACACTTATCCTACTTATATACCACCACTTTCATGGGTGCTATTTCTCCATCTGTATTTTGGGACTTTTAAAATAGATATTTATGGCTGTTATTTCTCCATTTGAATATTTCTTTTATCCGTATTTTTATTGTATTTTATTGATATATCCATTGTCAATGTAGCTCAAGGATTAATAAAGTATTATCCTATCCTAATCTCCGTCCCTTTTGATCATGTTGTCAACAAGGCACAATGAAGTGTCGTCCAGAAACATGCAGTCCAACATATCTCTTTCTTATACATTTTGAAACTGGGTTTCATTGGGAAAGTTGATAACACGTTATTATCGAAAGCAATCACTTTTACAAGTCCTACTCTTTAGACACCTGCTCAATTGTCACTTTTTTGTCGACTTCACCTCTTCTATGTTCTTGTCCAGAGCTGCTTAAAGTAGTGAATGCACAATTTTTTATGCTTATTTTTCTACATGGCCCCTTGGGCAGATAATAGGGGTTCCTCACAGCTTCAGCTCAGTATCAATCATTGGGTAACTGTTATGGCACACATAAGCTCCTGTACGCTTGTAAGCTCTAAGCACACACTTTCTTCACGGTCATCATCACCCAGCGCTTTATTTGGGATAATATAAGTGCAGGAACTGACAGTAGAATACTTTCATAAAAATGTATGTGTTAAGAAGGCTGGTTCCATTAAAGTAGCCTATCTCAGATGTACCAGACAGCTCTTTTCCCAAAAAAGGAACCGGAACGCTGTTTGCCCAAAATTAGAATTACCGGTACGCCGCTCTGGACCGTTCCAGCCCAAGTCAAACACTACCATCACCATAACTTCCCTACATTATTGATTATAAAGGTTAACGTTTGCCATGTATCAGCCAACTCTAACATGATCTTTAATGCTTTAAGAGAGATGTACAGCAACAATGTGTGTGTGTGTGTGTGTGTGTGTGTGTGTTTGTGTGTGTGTGAATACCTACAGTATGAACTGCATTTGGGAGGTGACTTGTGTCACCCTGGCATGTATTAAGGACTGTATGTAGTTTGGGAGGGGGCTTGAGCAATGCTGGCATGTATTAGGGACAAAATGCAGTTTACTCATTTGAGCTGCAGAATAAAATGCGTACGCTACTTGGTTTTATCATTAGAGTTATAATTTAACAAGACGAGATCATGTGCCACATGATGCTCTACACTAATAACGTTACTGACTGACTTCTTAATGCATGGACGTGAGAGAGAGATACAGATACATGTAACAGTTCAGTGACCTCAGCTTTCTTCAGGGGATGGAAACTAAAAACGGAATCGCTGTTCCTCCGGACAGAAAGTTTCAGGGTTTTGAATGTACATGCTGGGGGAAATGTTGATGTACATGCTAGTGGCCTACACGTCTACATTGTCATAATGCGTGATCGGAATTGTAGATGAATAGATCAGGGGCTTTTTACATGTTTTTTTATTTTGGGTCAATTTGAGATCCGGGGCTATTCATAAAGGATCCGGGCTATAGCCCTGGACGCCCAGGCCTAGCGATGCCACTGATCCCAAAGAAAGGGTACATTTCAGATAATTGAAAGGCACTACATCCAAGACGTTTCAATAACAGGTGAGGCGGTTTAAAAATGCACTCATCTATCTAGATGATACACTGAGGATTGATCTTGTTTTTTGTAATCAGTCAATGTCAAAACGTGCTTAGAGTATTGAAAAAAAGGCCTTTTTGTTTTACCAAAGCAATTTAAAAAACTGTAAATGAACTTCTGGGTAATTGAAAATGTTATATCTGCATGTACATTATTTTCAACAAAAAAAAACAAGAAAGGAGAACCTGTATCCTTCTGAGAAATAAAAGTGTGTTTTAAAAAACTGGACCTAGACTATATTGTGAATGATTGTCCATTCACTACATATAAACCAGTTCAATTAGCATAGCTGTAGTTTCTGGAATTCTTCCGGGCCTTACACACATTCACTCCACAATGAACTAAAGTGCCTGTCATTAGATTAGCTAGTAGATTCCATAAATCACATGTTTGGTGCAACAATTCCAGGTCCTCCTGAAGTTGCTGTTTTAGGTATATAGTAGTCTGCAGAAGTCCTGGAATGTTGTACAAGCCAGTCTGGTAGCATGGAAAGGGGTCCCAGGCAAGATCTGCTCTATGTTCCGTAGACAAGTTCCTGTATGTGTAGCTGCTCTCATGACACTGATGCGTCCTCATGGATTCACTCTGCAGTTATTCTAACCGTGTGGAAGTCCATTATAGCAGTTTATGTAATAGTTATTTTCTTGAAGGCATAGACAGATTGGGGGGTGACCTCCCCCCCTTTACATCCTGACTCTACTGTGCTGTGTGCAAGCATCACGCATCCTCTGTACTTGTAATGTAGTTACAAACTGGCACTGAGCCACTGGGAGATCTTGAGAACTTGTTCCACTGATCAGAATAAGATGACAGATTTCAAGTCTCTGCCAAGACTGACTACAGTTTATGATTACTCGTGATCTTCCCCTTCATTCTGGAACTTACTGTAACCAGAGTGTGGATGTTGGTACAGTGTAGTTATTTTAGGGCTACTGGATTAAAAATGAATACAAATGCCTAAATTGAAAGGACATTTTGTCCAGTTGATTCTAGGTCTGGGAAAGTGTGAGTATTAATTTGAACTAATGTACATTAATGTACATTTGAGCTAAAGTACACAACACCCTTACATTATGACTGCTGGCTTCAGGCCTCTTGTAGTTGGCTACTGGTTTGTTTGTTGTTGCACAATATTAGCAGATTCAAATTCAATCAGAAATCCAGGATGTATTTATGTCATTGTCCAAACCCAGGAAGCTAATGAGAGCTAAGCATAATGTTAGGTTCAGACTTTGAAACCAAATATTAGCCTACAATCTGGGGTTTTGGCTAGGAACACATGGATTTGTGTTTTGTCAGCAGGCATGCTATTCCAAAATAAATAGACAAATGAAACCATTCTCTGTTGAACATGCCAACCATTGACATAGCAATGCAATGAAGAAAACAGTCCTTCAGATTAAGGATGTTTGAATACATGAATCTCAAATAATTATTGAGAAATAATGAATTATAGTTGTGAAATCGTGGCATTACCCAACAATCAGCAAATGCTATTCAGCCAGCAGTAGTGCCTTCTGAAATGACTGTGTTTGGGACACTTTGAGAATTAAAGAAGACTACCATGTGGTGTTCTAACTGAAAAAACCTTTATTCATTTTTTCAGGTAGGCCAAAATATTATTCAAAAAATAGTAGAAAGAAAGTAGAAAAAAATAAATAAATACAGCTATTCACTAGTTAATACCATGGACATCCTACTAGGAGAAAGGATATACTTAATTAATTAATACTCACTGACAAAACAGTAGCCTGGATGTTAAGGCGTCCTACAGTAAAGTTACCAGCAGTCATTGTAAAAGCTTTTGAGATATAGAGTAGTGTCATGTGCTTGTGTTTACCCAGTATCAGACAGCACTTGGCAGGGACAACCAGCCATTTGTTTTAGAAGTTAACGAGATCAAAACTGACATATCATGAGAACCCACAGCTGTACTTTGAACTAGGGGCAATGGAGTAGTACATAATGTTACTCATTAATGAGTGACTAATTAGGAGCTCCCTTCTCTTTCTTCCCCTATCCTTATCCCTTGATATCCATGCTTTTGATCTCTTTTCCTTCCTTTTTCCTTCTATCACAAATCCTTCTGTTTTAACCTATTGTTAAAATAAGACTAATTTAAGAAATAACAACTCAATATTACAGTATAAACTTTTAGGAATATGACATCGCATTAGATCAGACAGGACTTGAAATGTTATTGTCTTTTCGGATTATCGCAATGTAAGTTTGAGTCCAGTGAACAAATCAGAAGTCACATTAATATATACCACAGATCAAATGAAAGGTCTTATTTTAGAATTGGGTGACATTTCCCTTTCCATGTGAGTTCCAGTTCACTATGTATGACGTTCCAGCTAACTGAAGAGACAGTCAGACATCAGGAGGTCCTTTTCCTTCACGGGGTGTCAGTTTTTCAACCCTATTAGCATGGTCTGCTATATATATGGGGGAATACCTGGGGAGTCCTGTGTGCTTAATGCAGCTAAGCTGGGACTCTCTTCAGTGCAGGGATTCCTTCACAACACAACATATACAATTGTGCACAAAAGTTTGCTTACCCTTGGAGAATTGGTAATATATGTACCATTTGTAAAGAAAATATGAGTAACCAGGCAAAACACGTCTTTTATTTCTTATGGGATTCACATTCAGCTGTAGGTCATAACAGAATGGCACAATCATAAAACAAAACAAGGCAACAAAGAAAAAAATGAACTGACCCCTGTTCAAATGTCTGCATACACTTAGTTCTTAATACTGTGTATTGCCCCCTTTAGCATCAATGACAGCGTGCAGTCTTTTGTAATAGTTGTCTATGAGGCCCCGAAATCTTGCAGGTGGTATAGCTGCCCATTCGTCTTGGCAAAATGCCTCCAGGTCATACAAAGTCTTTGGTCGTCTTGTATGAACCGCACGTTTGAGATCTCCCCAGAGTAGCTCGATGATATTAAGGTCAGGAGACTGTGATGGCCACTCCAGAACCTTCACCTTTTTCTGCTGTAACCACTGGAGGGTCAACTTGGCCTTGTGCTTAGGGTCATTGTCATGCTGGAAAGTCTGAGAGCGTCCCATCCACAGCTTTCGTGCAGAAGAATGCAAATTGTCTGCCAGTATTTTCTGATAACATGCTGCATTCATCTTGCCATCAATTTTCACAAGATTCCCCCTGACTTTAGAGCTTACACACTCCCAAAACATCAGTGAGCCACCACCATGTTTCACAGTGGGGATGGTATTCTGTTCACTATAACCCTTGTTGACCCTTCTCCAAACATAGCACTTATCTGAGTCATGGTGCAGAGACATTTTAAACTTGAAACATTGTTTGATACAAAATAAGCCTATACAAGTGCGCACACGCACGCGCACACACACACAAGCTCCAATTACACACACCCTCCCTATCCCATGACTATGGAAGAAGCCTGTGTAAGTGGAGGCACGTTCAGCAGCCTGGCTCATGACTGCCATACCTTCAGATATTACCTAGGAATGTGGGACAGACAGGCCAGCTAGGCAGCCCAGAACTGCCTGGGAGCCTCCACTCAACGAATGCCTGATTCAATCATCCGTAATGAGAGACTTGCCAGTTGCACTCTGTAACCTGGTCCTGGGACACAGGCAAGGGCCTGCTAAGGGCCTTCTGAGGGCCATAGGACTGCAGGGCTGCTCCTGAGTTTGAGATGCTACCTGGTTAAATGGACAGGCTGTTTACTGAAGGTCACGCAATAAAATGTAAATAACAAAAACAGCAAGAAAAAAATAGTTTAATATACTATTAATAGATAAATATACTATTACTATAAAAAAGATTAATATACTATTAATATACTATTACTATAAAAAAGATACATATACTATTAATAGATTAATATACTATTACTGTAAAAAAAGATTAATATACTATTCCAAAACCAGGCACTCTTCTCAGTCTCCATAAATATTACCATCAAAGGAGAATTGCACTTTTTTTTTACCTAATCTTAGGTGGTTCCTCAGCCTACACGAAAATACAAAACAAAGAGAAAGATCCTTTGCCATCAACCTACATACAACATACCACATAATGGCAAAGCAAATGTTTTTTTAAAAAATTTGTGCCTGTTTGTTGTAAATGAAGAAGTTAAATATCTAATGTACTTAAGTATTCAGACCCTTTGCCATGAAAAAACAAATTGAGCTCAAATGCATATCATGTCCTTTGATCACCTTGAAACATCTCTGGAACATTATTGAAGTCCACCTGTGGCAAATTCATTTGATTGGAAATTAATTAGATAGGGATATGACTTTTGGTTTTATTGGTTCATTTATTTAATGAACCAATAAAAGGGATATGACTTTTGGTTTTAAGACTTTGTTGGTTCATTTATATAATCTGTGTAAAGTGGTAGCTCAATGTTGAATACTTATATGTAGTGTTAAATACTTACACAAGCAAAATATTAAAGTTTTTGAATGTTGTTTAAAAAGAATGATGAATCCACAAACAGATAAAGGCTGTCAAAATCCATCTTCGAGATTGAACAGGTTGAAGTATGGGGCCGCAGGTACATTTAAAAATATCAAACAATTTTCTCCAAAAGAATATAATTGTCATTGTCTGTCTGAAGTGATGTTGTTTTAACACAAGGAGGGAAATTATCTGAAGGGTCAACGTTGCAGGATAGTCATATGACCCACTAGAAAGACGTTTGAGCGAAAGATGTTTCAAACTTCTCACTGTCATGTTGTTGTAATATATGTCCACTTAGTGGCAGTATTGTCAAAAAGACATTCAATTAATGAGTGTTTCTATTTCTTTCTCTCTGCCTGAATCCCTCCTCCTCGGTCACTCTCTCGTTCCTTTTGTCAATTTAACCTTTTTTTGGCATGGAAAATATTTGTTTATATGGCCCAACATTTTTTATATTAACAAAGATAAAATCATTTGAAGATCAGGACGTGTGTCCCCAGAAGCCCATCACAAGCCATTCTTTATCTACTCACACTGCTCACTGCTTAAACCAATAAGCTTGGAGGAGAGTGTTCCAGCTATATCAGGGAAGGACAGTGTGATCCATTTCTCATTCACACATATTTACAATACACCTTTTACATGTGTGAAATAGAACAAATATAAGCACTCACCTAATTATTATTGTGTCAAGGGAACCTTGTCTGACCGTTGTTCCAGCCAACCCGGTCAGTGCAAAACCAACATGAAGTGCCCTCTGTAGAACTCTGGGATGTGCTGTGACCTGCGTCGCAACAATGCTGCACCATTCGGAAGACCTCACCATCCTCTGCTGGGGTTCCTTAAACACGTCACTTTGCTACAGAAATTACTTTCTCAGAGCAGGCTTTTGCTGCAGTTTAGGAGAATTAAGTTACGGTTGGGAAAAAATGTGGGGTTAACAAAAAACTGTATCATGAAATCCCATTCTCTTCTACCAATACATATTTAATTAGAATCCCCATTTCGGTAGCTATTGCGAAAAGCAGCAACAACCCTTCCTGGATTTCACACAAAACACAGAATATTACAAAATAATATCAATTCTATTTAACTAATTCAGTCTCCTTAATATGTAGCAGATTTCAGTGTGAAGTTTTCACCAACTGTGACTCCTGTTCTAGCAACAGAATTCCACACCAGCATGTAAGCCCACACTCTATACAGTCCCATTTACCATAGGATGTTCATTATCGCCTGTTTACCCTGTTCTGTTTACCATGGTCTGTTTACTGTTGTCTGTTTTTTGTTTTATGTCATGCCAAAATAGAGACTTAAAATGTAGTCTCTAAAATGTAGATTTTCACTTAAGTCAGAGTTGTTCTGCTTTGAGATGTTGCTTTATTTGGTTAATAAAGCTATCCATGATACTCTGTGAGTAGAGAGTGCATGGAGTTTCACGCGATCATGACTCTACATAACACTGTTCGTCTGTTCCACATCTGATTATTGTGAAAAGACCCCTTGTGGAATTTCTCAATTTATCTTAAACAGCCATGATGGCGCTGCCAGCCCCACCTACCACAAGGGGTCGCTACAGCAGAATGAGACATGGCAGCCCTGAGCAACGTCCACCCTGGACAGCCTGAGCCCATTTGGACCGACCCTCTGCTGGATCCCCCTGGGTATTGTCAGCATGATATGACCAAGATTGAAGGGCGAACTCTTCCCATATTTACAGCAAACAACTTATTATGCTTAGACCAAAAGTCTCGTCAAATTGTTGTTCAACCCAATCTCCCATGGACAGGATTTTTAATAATATCACATAACTGAACAAATCACGCACGATTTTTTTAGTCATTTCCCTAGCTGTGGCAGCTGACATATATATTGTTGAGTCATCAGCATGCACTGGCTTTTTTTTAATACTAGTGGTAAATCATGAGTAAATAAAAATGTAGCATAGTTGGCTTTGTTGTGTAATTCCACAATTTACATGTTTTACGTTAGAGAAAGTACAACTGAAGATCATCTGTGTTCTTTTAATGAATTTCTTTCTACCACAACATGACTGAGGGTGTGAAGCCATAACAAGTTTCACAATAACAGATTATCACCAATTATATCAAAGCCTAAAAGGAATACTCCTAATAATGTCTTTTGAACAATTTATTTCAGCGAATCACATGTCTCTTGTGTCAGTGTAGGACTTGTGAGTGTCTATCCTCTATAGGCATGGTGGAAGTCTGTTGTTAATTGGTTATCGGAGGAATAACATTGTATCTGGTCAAACTGAATTTTCTCCTACAGCAGCTAGCAGTAGCCTGATTGGCCAGGTCTTAGAACCACTAAAGGCTCAGGGACTGAAATCCCCTTTGTTTCTTTCTATGTGTGTGGGGAAAACCTATTATTGATTCATAGAATAAAGTCCTAACAGATAGATAGTATGCAATCCATTTCCACCTTTCCCATTCATTCAAATTACAGTGTTTTCATGAAGAAATATGAAGGCTAGACATTGTTTTGGCATGTCATGCCACAGTCTGACCACTTAATCAGTGAACTAGTCATTAAAATACCTGACTACATCATGAGCTTTTGTGATGAATGAGCCATCCGCTCCAATATAAGGCAGAGTTGAATTGGTCTGTCTGTCCATTATTTTATGAAAGTATGCCAAAGCCATTTCCCATCATGCTTTATATAATTTATCCTAGTTTCATAAGACATTTTCTTCTTTTTGTTGACGTTATTCCATAGTTCCTCAATCTACAGTAAATTTGCCAATCTGATTTACCACCAGACTAATAGCCAGTCCATTTGCTTGATACCTCACCTATAAATTGTTTCAGTTATTCATCAATCCCTGGCAATTTTAGTATTTTAAAAGGCTTTCTTCATTACTATACTTATCAATAACTGGGAGTAGTAATTTTATAAATACTTTAAGTTATCTGTATTCTCCTTACCTAAATCAGACCAGTACATTTTTAACAAAGGAGTAACTACAAAACTTTATCTGTAACACACCATCTTTGATCCACCTTTGGAATGTTGGCTTTTCTGCATACAGCTATAGCTGCAGGCCATAGCCTATTACTTACTGTTTGCGGTCGCAAAATCTAATTGGTGTTAATAAACCTATAAAAAGCATTAGCAAATATAAGAACAATAGGCCAATGTGGATGATACAGCACAGGTAATATACCGAACCTGACTGCAGACACTAGTTACAGTGAGATTGTTGCTGCTTTTCTTTCCCTTCACTCCTTCACTTTGCTCATTCATCAGCCACTGATCAGTTCCACTGCATCATCACCATAATCAAAAGCATAGGTCTTCAACCCTCTCCTTGGCACCCCCCCCCCCCCACCCAT
>JACXGI010003414.1:0-53471 GCA_016801175.1 Esox masquinongy | reverse complement strand
CTTGACAGTAAAGTCCAGGAGAAAAGGTGGATTGGGCAGATGATTGTTTGAATATTGTCTATTTCTGTTAAGAAAATAATTAATTAAGCGGTAATTTGTTGACAAGTAGATCATCGCCTTCTGAAGCACAGCCAAGTTGTATGCTGGTGATTCGTTCAATATGCAAGCCCTCACATAATCTGCAAGGAAATGTTGATTTTGCCAAAACATTCTGTTATTGTGTAATCCTGAAGGGACCGTTTTTTGTTTCTCTGAGTGTTTTTCATCTTCACACACTGTCTCTCTCTATCTCCGTTGGTTGAGTGTTTCTCTTCTTCACACTCACTCTCCGTCTCAACTGTTGGTTGAGTGTTTCTCTTCTTCACACTCACTCTCCGTCTCTCTGTTGGTTGAGTGTTTCCCTTCTTCACACACTCTCTCACCCCATCTCTCTATTTGCTGAATGTTTCTCTTCCCTGTCTCTCTCTCCCTCTCTCTCTCACTCTCTCTCATTCTCTCTGTCGGTTGAGTGTTTTTTACTTCCTACACACTCCCTCTCCACCTCTCTGTTCGTTGAGGGAGCTAAGAGGACTGCCTCCCCCTAGGTCTAAGTAGAGATAACATGGCAGTAAGATGGATGTGGGAACCTCAGGGTTGGTCAGGAAAGCAGCAGGGCTGCAGGCTTAGCTCTGGTAACTGACATTTTGGCTCACAAGAGGAAGCAAGCATGACAACTACATTTTAACTGCTTGCTCTGCCTCTTCTCTCCTTGAAACTGTAGGAGTCTGTCTGAATGACCCTGTTAAATAGAAAGGCTGCCTGTGGCATGTGTTTCTGACATAAAATTCTTCCTTTACTGCTAAACTCTTAAATGATTTGGTCACTTTCAAGAGGTACAAATGGATTTTAAATTAGATGTCTTAGGTTACTATGGCTACTCACCTTAGGGGATGTAACTTTGTTCCTGTGAGTTGAATAGAAGTAGTATTCTACGGTTTAAGGGTTATGGCTTTTTTTGTTACTCTCATTCAGTATTTGCTGTTTTCTTTTTTATGGTACCTCCATGGAAGTACTTACTCACACATACAGTGACAAAAGTTCCCTCACTTTCATGAACTGACTTTCAAACTGGCCTTGGTTGTAGTCTGTGTATGAGAGATATTTTAATTGTAGAGTAACAGTCGTGACTTCAGCTGGAGTAGGGTACTGACATAGGCAGAAATCCCGGGGGGGACGGGGACACACACGACCCCCCCATATTGCTGTAAACATAACTATGTAATTTCAATAATTTTAATAAGACGCAATTAAAGCACTTGTGCTGAAATAGTGTGTTTTTAAGTTTCAAAAGATTGCGATCCCCCCGCCCATTGCATCACAATGGTTTGATCCGCTGCCCCCATACAGCCCTCAGCAGTGGCACATCATGCAGGTACAGTGCATGTGTGGGAATCTGACAGAGTCTGTCATTGGTGGCTGACTTTCAGTTAGTAGTTCAAACAAAGGATATGTTAGACATTTCCTTACTTCTGCCACTGAATACAATAAAACACTGTCACTAGCCTTCATTTTTGTTGCATTGAATTACAGATCACACTTTATGTTAGCTAGCTGTTAGCTGACGTTTGCTAGCAAGCTACAGTAACATCAACCTGTGTTTGCAGCTGTTTGAATTTGAGTCAATGAGAGAAGCTTACAATGCTATGTATGTAGTGTTCCTTAGCTGGCGAGTCTACCATCTGAAAGGCACTCAATGCACATAGCTAACGTGAGGTTAATCCAGTAAGTTTGTTTTATGTTGGTAGAGTTCGCACACAATAGTTGAATTTGCAGAGCTACAGTGGTTAGCAGACCGAAAAACTAAAACCGTATTACAGCACTGCTTTTTGTGTCCTCCCTCAAGAATTGCTCTTGAGAAAATTTCATGAAATTGCTCCCTCCAAAGTTGATATCAGATTCTTAGTAACCCCTGGGTACCGAGAAGACATCTTGACCCTGATCTGACCACTAACCCCTGATATCTGATCTCAGGCTTACTCATGCTGTTTGACTAATGCTGTGATTTTTTAATTTTACCATCAATTTGAGCAATTCACTGCAAAACTGTTCACTTTTGAAAGTTAAGATATAATCCCTAATGGTTGTGTTATACCATTTTCTATTGTAATTTATATAATTGATCAGATTAAACAGTGGATATGACGGTACACCAAGGCCTTTTATGAATTACAATCTCTCTACAATAACAAAGTGACTTAGGAGCGACTGTTTCTGTGAAGCTGAGTGTTGGGGCTAGAGAAAAGTAATCACATTCTGAGACAGAATAAATGATGCATGGACTGACCGTCCATGATATCATAATAGTTTGAACCATCTTCTGAGGCTGTATAGTGTTTGTATATTTACTTTCTTTACAAATATTGATGTAAATAAGTTTTAATTTTGGATTGACTATTCTTAAAACCCAAATTAGTTGCTACGTCCATTTATTCAAGAATAAAAGCTTATGTATACTTCATTTTTAAGTCCAAAAATGGACGTAGCAACTAGCTTTTATTTTGCCCAGGCGGTGTTACCCTGGTGTAACAGCTACATGGTCCACCAGTCTCTGTTAGGGTTAAGGATACACTCAGCACTGTTTGACAGGAAACACATCAGCCTGCTTTGATATAAGTGAATACCCGCAGCCCATCAAGTGTTGTTTTACCATTCACAATGGCAGATGTGTCACAGTGGTACCTGCCTCACTCAAATGGATTTCCCTTTGGGTGGGTGGAGCTGCGTGTGGCTGGCTGCCTTTCCTCAGCCACCAGACCCACATACTGAAAGGAAGACTTCACAATTAGCATATAAATGAATAGCTACTTGGAGGAGGTTGTTCATGTAAGGCTTTTGCTGAGCTGTTGCAGCACAGACATCAAGCCAACACACCTGAATTGCGAGACAGGAACATGATAGACTTTCACTGTCAGGCAGGAGAGCATGTCTGTGTAACCATGCCTGTTGTTGGGTCACACACACACACACACACACACACACACACACACACACACACTGACCTACTCTCTTCGACACGATCCCTCGCAAGTATGTAATCCGGCGCAGTCCTCTACCATGGAATTGGTTATTCTTCTCTGTCTCTTTTAAGGATTGGGAGATTACTGTAAGTGTCTGCTGCTGTGAGGAATGTAGGCTGTCACCCTCCTTTTCCCAATGTTAATATACGGACTGAAGCAATAGCTTGTTATTACGCATGCATTCAGATCATAGTGTTTATATAACCCACACTGCTTGGTGTTCTTATTTTGTTTTCTCAGAAATACAAAAAAAGCTGACTTCAATAGAAGTCCCCCGTATTGGAAATGAAGCATCAGAGGGAAGCGTGGGGGCCTCAGATCAGCCGGGGGCCCCGTGGTTAAACCCCCTGCAGCCAGAAGGGATTACTAATTAACTTTGTGTTGCACTGTGTTTGGTCCCCCCCCATCCACTTCTACTACATGACTTTGACTGTGTGTGTGTTGTTATGAAACCCATGACAAGCCAACTGATTTAGCTGTGCTTGTCATGTATTGTGCTCTTAGGCCTGGTTAAGTGGTCTGTAACATGGATGAATGTGTGCATAAAATGAGTGGTAATTCTATAGGACCAGATGTTGAATCAGATGTTGAATCAGATGTTGAATCAGATGTTGAATCAGATGTTGAACTGGACCTTATGTCCGGCGTGTAGCTTGGTCCCAACCCTTGGTCTCAACCCTTGGTCCCAACCTTTGGCTCTTCAGTCATTTAAAAAAATACTAGTGTTTGTGCAAATGATGACGAACACTAAATATGATAAAAAAACAAAATGTAGGCCCAACTAAAGCTTGAAAATGAAAGGCATCATGACCCCCTAAATTAACCTTTTCCTTGAATTCAGGAATCATGCATGTTTTTGTGTTAATTGATGTTGCTGTATTATTGTATATTTCTCTTGCCTCCGCTAAACTCAAGCATTTGATGCAATTACATTTTTGTTCTGGGTTTTCGAGATTAGCAAGAGAGATTGTGTTGGGGGCTGCAGTGCTGGCTGAGGTAATGTAGAAGTGAGAGGAAAGCAGATTTACCTGACAGAAAATACATTCCAAGGCTCTTAAGGCTGTTGGTTCCTTAGTGGCATGTGTTTGGTCCGGCTATGGTATAATTGGCCCCCCACAGTGTAGTGAAAATGTGTGTGACCTGTACTAGGAGGTTTCCTTTGTTCCAGGCTGATTATACACTATGCGCCTCAATGTTTAGAAAATGCAGTTTTCCTGCCATTGAACTAAAACATTTTGCACAACAGTACTATTAAAAGCTAAAAACATGGTACATATCCATGATTGAGATCTACATATTCCATGTTGATAGGCTGCAATACATCCTAGAAATCACTGTACCTTATATCATTGAGATTTTATTTATTACATTTAACAGTAAGGTAACAAGGGCAGGGGCAACAGAAAACTGGAAAAGCTAAACTTGTGGAACATCTCACAATTTGGTTAATTGGCAACAGGTTAGTACCATGATTGTGTATAAATAGAGCATCCCAGAGAGGATGAGTCTTTCAAAGTAAAGATGGGGAGGGGTTCACCACTCTGTGAAAGACTGCACAGGCTAACAGTGTAACAATTTAAGAATAACGTTTCTCAACGTAAAATTGCAGAGAGTTTGGAGATCTCACTATCTACGGTACATAATATCATTAAAAGATTCGGAGAATCCAGAGAAATCTATGTACGCAAGGGACAAGGCCGAAAACTAATCTTGGATGGCCGTTCAGGCCCTCAGGCGGCACTGCTTTAAAAACAGACATGATTCTGTAGTGGACATCACTGCATGGGCTCAGGAACATTTTTCAAAAACCACTGTCTGAACACAGTATGTCACTGCATCCTCAAATACAAGATAAAACTCTACCATGCAAAGAAGAAACCATATAAACAAGATCCAGAACCGCTGCTGCCTTCTCTGGGCCCAAGCTCATTTAAGATGGACTGAGGCGAAGTGGAAAACTGTCCTGTGGTCTGAGGAATCAAAATTTGAAATTATTTTTGGGAATCATGGATGCCGCGTACAGTTCAAAATCCAGCATCCGTGATGGTGTGGGGGTGCATTAGTGCACATGGCATGGGTGAGTTGCACTGTGAAGGCACCATTAATGCTGGACAATATATACAGGTTTTGGAGCAACATATGCTGCCATCCAGACAACGTCTTTTTCAGGGAAGGCCTTGCTTATTTCAGCAAGGTAATGCCAAACCACATTCTGCATGTATTACAACAGCATGGCTCTGTAGTAAAAGAGTCCTGATGATGAACTGGCCTGCCAGCAGTCCAGACCTGTCACCCATTGAAAACACTTGGTGCATTATGAAATGAAAAATTTGATTAAAATGTCTCCAATAGAAATACTTGAAAAATCTATCAAAATTACAATGTGACCTCTTTTGTTAAATAATGTTTAATTTTAAATGTTTTAATTGTTTCATACCATCAGTATTCTTTGTGAGTGAACTCCTTACATTTCACCGGTGGGTAAACTGTCATGAAAGTGAATGTTTTTTTTTGCAGTTTGTTTACTTGTGTTAATGCTCCACTACACCCCTGCACGGTTGTACCATTTGTCTTCATGACTAAAAACATGCTACAGAGTTCCATGAATTCCATGATTCAGAATCAAAGTGCTCTAGTCTTTTGTATCTTTACATAAACACAATGCCCAAACCATCATCTCTCCTGTGGTGTTCCTCTTCAGGATGACATCTACATGTATGGGGGGAAACTGGAGGCTGGATCAGGCAACGTGACCGACGAGCTTTGGGTCTTTAACATCCCTCATCGTACTTGGTCCCTGAGGACCCCGAACAGCCCTGTCCAGGACCCGCCCTATGCCGTGGAGGGACACTCCGCCCACATGGCTGAACTGGCCAATGGGGACGTGGTCATGGTTGTCCTCTTTGGCTACTCGCCCATCTACAGCTATGTCAGCAAAGTGCAGGAGTACAACATCAGTAGGTCCAACGATGGATGGTTGGATGGATGAGTCGAATGAATGAATGCCTGGGCCACATACTGTTTTCCTGCCTCCATCTATCCACCCACCCATCCTTTCATCTTTCTTATCTGTCTCCTTAACCAATTGATTTGTCTCAGTCTGACGTTAATCAATCAGTTCATCAGCCCACGGCTGAGTTACCCTCCATTAGCCTGCTGCAGCATGTATCTGAGCCAACAGAATCACAGAATTGGGTTGTTAAGTGAGGTTTTCAGCCATGATTAATAATCCACATGAATTAATTCAGCTTCACATCCCACATACCCAATGGCAGATTTTGAGCCGTCCAAATAGGCAAAATGACAGCAACTCCCACAGATGACCTCAGCGACGTTCGATTTATTTCATGGTTCTCAGCGATGAGGACTTTGTCGGGGTCGTCCTGTCACGGTTCTCTTCCTGGAAGCCTCAGGTTCTATTACAATCAACCAGACAACACCATATTGCCTTGGCATTTGACTCAGAGAATGTGTGGATGGGAGGGGAATGTAACTAAACAGGCTGGTAGCCTGGTCACAATGCATAGCACACTGTAGCAGTCCAATTACCTTACTACACACATTCAGTCAAACAGTCAAACCGCAGTAAGCTACTTCTAAGGTGCCCTCATGACTGCCATTAGAGGTGAGCTTCTTTAAGCAGAGCTATTGATTTCGGTAGAACGTTTTTGTACCAGCAGATGGTGTTGCAGTACAGTGTTTTGAGGAGTAACTATCATGTGAAGGCCGGCGTTATGAGGCAAATCAGTCAAAGAGGCCTCAAAGGTAGACTCAGTGTAGCTCTCTGACACTTTCATGTCTTTGGGAGGGAGTTGAACAGTGTACCCTGTGGTTAGGTAAAGTTGGCTAGTACTAGATTGGTCGCACGCTTTCTCTTTTTTTATCTCCCCCTTTCCGTCTCGCTATCGCTCTCTCTGGTCATTAAGAGGAGGGGAAACCTAAGCCGGAACGTCTGGGAGATGACAATGATGAATGTGTCTTCAGTTCTACTGGAAACTCACTTTACTTCCTCCTTCTCTCTCCTCCCCTCATCTCTCTTCACCTCTCGTCCCACTCTCCTCTAACCCCTCGTCTCCCTCTCTTGTTAAACAAACAGTTGGGTGTCACCATTCAGAGAGTGTAGTGTACCAATTAGGAGACTGTATGTGTAAGGAACATGGAGTTCATCAAACATATTGTAGATAAACTGTTCCCCCTCTCCATTCCTCTCCATCCCTCTCCATCCCAATCTGTTCCTTTCTCCATCCCTCTCTGTCCCTCTCCATCCGTCTCTCTGTCCCTCTCCATCCCTCTCTATTCCTCTCTCCATCCCTCCCTCCATCCCTCAATCCATCTGCTACAAGGGGACTTGAAGTGCGACCAAGTGCTTTATCCAACTGGCTCGTTCTCTCTCAGTCAGACTTTTAAACGCACTCTCATTTGCCACACCCCGTGCACAGTCACGGTCATGTCACGCTGCCTGTCCCCAAGCTGATCAGATCACGTTGGCCCACACCCACTAAGAAGCCCTTCCCTTCTCCCTCTCTGTCCCCCAGGGACAAACATCTGGCAGGTCCCTGAGACCAGTGGGGCCGTGGTCCAGGGAGGCTATGGCCACAGCAGTGTGTACGACAGCTCCAGCAGGTGTGTGTATGTCCACGGGGGCTACAAGGCCCTGCCCGCCAACAAATATGGGCTAGTGGACGAGCTGTATCGCTACGAGGTGCCCACACGGACCTGGTGAGTGCTATTAGTTTGGCAGAGCGTGTCTGTCTGGCATTCTGTCTGTTTGTCCCTTTTTCTGCTTGTGTCAGTGGAAGCATATTCATTTGAGATTTCACAAGCTATGTCATTCTTGCCAGCTCTGACAGTAAATTAAGGCCATTTTCCCCAGTGCCCCATAACATAATTGATTTATTTGCTAAACTGAGTAGTTACATGTCAATGTATACCCTGTATTGCTTTGCCCCCACTGTGGATGACATTTGACTAGTTGTCGCCAGGGTGTTGTCACGATCTGTTTAAAATAACACTGTCGAGTGGTTGGAAAGCCAGGGCTTGATCTGGAGAAGAACTCTTGAGGGGCCTACAGAAAGTGAAGAGAAGCCTAGTGGGTGGCAGTGAGCATACTCGTTCTCCCCTCAGCCCAAACAGAGTTCACGGGTGGTTTGGAGCTGGCGCCTCAACTGGATCTGAGCCAGTCTAATCGTAGATCTGACCCCCAACGCTGATATCCCCAAAATATTGGTGTAAAAGTCTTTAATGCAGGTGAAATATAAAACAATTGCCAACTAAAATATTTTCTTATATACTTATATAAGCGCTCCAGATACATTTACAAATGTATGTCACGCTTTGAAATACATAGCGTAATGAATAAAAGGTTTGACTGCAAAGCAAATTACTTCGGAGACTTTTCACATCCCATACCATTAGGTAAATGACAGCCCCCGTGCTCTACACACCTGCGTGTCTTGCCTGTGTTCAGACACTGTGTCTTGACTGTTGAAATGCAGACTTGTCAAAGCACACTAATGCAATAGTCAACGCTGGGTTGTCAGGTACATAAGCTTGCAGCATATGCTGGAAATATACCCAAGGATAAGCTTGTGAGATTCCCAGATATTACTTGAATAAGGTGGTATGAAAGTGGAGTTGCCTCCAGTGAACCTTGGCAGATGGATGGGAGTCAGAGAAGGATACACCCTTTCATTCTCACCCTACTCTCTCCCTCTGACTGAGAAAAGAAAGCAGTCTGCTTCCAGAGGCCCCTATCAGTCAGTCACTGTGCCCTGTCCCTTGACAGTCCCAGATAACCGGTGTGTGTCTGTCTGTTGTACCTCAGTCAGACTTCTGTCTCTGTTTCATGTCTGATGATCCGGCCGTTGTCGCTGGATAGGTTAAGTTAGTCTATGTGCCCCTATGTGTCCTCCTGCCAAAGCTTGCTGACCAACGCCTAACCCCTAGCTAATTTAACCCCTAGCTAATTTAGCTGCAGAAAGGAAGTCAGGGAGTTGTCACCACCTACAGGGTTATGGACAGCAGGGCCGGCGTCGAGCAAAAAACTGTCTGCTTTGACCCTAGCAGAGCAGACGATGGGAGGTTGTATATTGGGCCTTGGTATATTTCTGTACTGTTTCTCTTGCGTGTGTGCGCGTGCATGCGTGTGCGTGTGTGCGTGTGTGTGTGCGCGTGTGTGTGTTTGTGTGTCCTTGGTGCCACATTATTGATAGTGTCTGTCTGGGTATTTGACCTGGCCTACGGAGAGTGACCTTCAAGGCAACTGTTCCCTTACATATAAGATACATGACCCAGGAGGGATCACACACTGTTGTAATTAACACCCAGGGATAAACTCATGCACATGCACATCTTAGCACGAAGATATACACACACATCTCATAAATAGCACATGTACACAGCGTGAATACAGAGCTGATGTGTGTGTGTGTGTGTGTTGACAGGATGATCATGAGGGAGAGTGGTTTGGCGCGGTATCTCCACACTGCAGTTCTGAGCGGTGGTACTCTGCTGGTATTTGGAGGAAACACCCACAATGATACATCCCTCAGTAACGGAGCCAAGTGTTTCTCTGCTGACTTCCGGGCCTATGACATAGGTAAGGACCCATCATGTCAGTGCACACGTCCTCGGTAACAAGCACCCCCCTCCTCACCGGCTGCCAGTATGACGGCACCCCAGATGAAATACCAGTTACTTCTTTAGTAAGACGCTATCTGATATGAGGCGAAGGCCTCAGGAAGTCCAATCCTCAGGTTCAAGTGTAGAGGTTCCATACTCCATAAGTTCACTTACCACCATACAATACCGCACATTCCTCCATGCAGACAATTTACACGTTCACCGCCACAAGAATGCACCCGCCCACTCACTTGACCCTTGACCCCTGAAGCCACAGTCGTCATTTGTCATTCTCCTGTTTTAGTCGCCTCTCAGGCCACGCAGATCACATAGTGTGCGTAACCAAAGAAGAACTGGCAGGTGACATTCGGCAGCCCTGGGGAAATTGTACTCAGTGACTTTTAACCTCAACATACAGCAGCATTAGCCATAGGGCCTAGTCTATTATTAAAGGCAAGAGAAAGTGTAAAGCTATGGAACGTTCCCCTACGGGTGAAACACAGGCCCCAGATACCTGAGGCAGATGACAATGTTCTGATGTAACAGTTGTTACACATTCTTCCAAATGGGGGTTGCCAACTACTGTAGATACAGACATGGTCAGATTTTTCTCGATTGGATAATCAGGGCGACCATAATGATAATACTATTAAAACTACTAATACAATTAATAATAATCAATAATAACAATAATAATAATATTTAGTAATAATATTAATAATTTGTTATAATATTTATTGCGGATTTTGGTAAGGGTCAGGAAGCCTATTTAAACAGGAGCATCATTAG
The DNA here is from genome assembly GCA_016801175.1 of Esox masquinongy. Lineage (NCBI taxonomy): Eukaryota > Metazoa > Chordata > Actinopteri > Esociformes > Esocidae > Esox > Esox masquinongy. The sequence continues at coordinate 43,005 of JACXGI010003414.1, read as the reverse complement.
TTGTTGTGTTTGTAATTTGGGTGAAAATGCTGTTAAAAACATTCTGATGTCAATAATGTTGAGGTTGCATTCCTTACAATCAAAGTATAGTATGCCTGTAACTCTGCTTTTAAAACAAAGGGCCACCGCTTTAAAGTAGAACTATCCATAAACCAAAAGCTAGCCACAACGGCTCATTATAGTCTTCATTACCCTCTGGTCAGGTCATTGTGTAGCCCTCTTTGAATTGAGTCATCTATTTCCTGCAAGAATAAATGGAGGGGTTTATTAGTGATGTTTGGACCTGTGTGAGTGTGTGTCTGGTCGAACGTGTGTCTGCCTGCTTGTGTGTGTGGTTTAAACTCCCTGGGTTTTTACGCGGGATCTCCTGATGTGAGTTACTGTACTGCTCACCTTTTGGTGCTGACAGTAATACAGTGGGGATCATTAACACCCCATAAAGAGCTGCAGAATGGAGCTGGCCAGATGGTGTCTGCGCCTTTATGAATATTTGTTTTGCATACTGTGACTCTCTGCAGGGGTATTACAGGACATGCTGAGCGTAGAGAGGGAGGCGAGGGGGGAGGGAGGAATCGGATGGCAGGAAAGAAGGGAGATGGATGGGAGCAAACAGAGGAGAGGACGGATGAAAATCAAATGGTTGTTCAGTTTTTTTTACGGTTATCGGAAGAGAAGCGAGAAAGAGTTAGAGAGTTGCTTCCCCAATTCTTTGTGGTTGTTGCGTTCTTTCAGATTTGTTGCAAAATGGAATGTGATATCGTATCAGGTGCAGTAGGAGTCCTCAGATTGCACAGTAATTGTTTGTTTACATCTCCACTCAGACCATTTTACAACTCCGCAGAGGTCTGAACATTGTGCAGGGTCTCCCCTGACTAAACACATTGGATCATTTATTCATCAGTGCTACATCCTAAAATCTCCACAGCCTTTCCTTGACTCTTTTTTTTACTTCACCAGTCACTCTTTACCATCTTTATTGCACAGACAAGTAAGGAGTAGTGCGAGAGAGCAATGAGAAAATGAGGAAGACAGAGAAAAGAAAAAGCGAGTGCAAAGACAAAGAGAGATAACGGATATTGAAATTGCTAAATTTGGACTAGGGGGAGGAAGGAGAAAAGCATTAAGGCAATGGCTTTGTCTAAATATCCACGCTTGCATTCTAAATAGTTGGCTTTGCTGGTGTGTTAAAATAGAAAGTTTTACTGAAAGTGAAAGACATAAAAACTTTTTGGCTTTAAATGCATGGGTGCCATACTCATTCAGGCTTTTCATCTAGTAGAATTCGCTGCATACTATTAGGAGGGCAATTATAGTAGGTTTGGGACATTTCCATCCTGTAAGCAGCCAATGAGTCATTAATGTACTAGATGATAATACATTCAAACAAGGAAATGCAGGTATATCTGGGGAACTGGATGTTTAAATAACGCTGAATAAATATAGTCTTGAAGCCTTCAGGTACCGTCATGGAGGATCAGTTCTCTCTCAGGGGTACTCGCTTTAGGCCAATCTCTCTGAGTACGCCACACCAAGCGGCAGAAAGACCACTTTTATAATCTGAAAGCCACAGATGTTTTATGTTAATGGTTGTATAGCTTGGCTTAGTGACTGTGATCCAGACCTAACACTGAAGCCTAGGCGAGACCACTCTCCATGATTAACCTCTTACAGGGAGAGCAGATTCCTGGAAGGCATATCCACTTCAGTTACTCCATTGTCTTCACAATAATGGAACAACTTAGCATTTAGCGTTTTCTCCATAGTGAATGATTCCTCTTACTCAAGTGTTGCTGAGAGACGTTGTGGCATACTGCTGTACAACAGCAATTCAAGTGTCAACAGGTTTCTCCAGTTTTAAAGGACACTTGAAAGTATTGAAAGTCTCATTCTGTAGTTAATGGACTGATAAGACTTCCTTTCTGCTCTTCTCTCTTCTCTATGTGAGCGAATTAATTAGTTCCACCTGTGGCATCACTCTGGAGCTTCCACTCTCCGTCTGCCCTGCAACACGTGCTGAGAGACGACTTTAAGAGCTAATTTGTTTAAGTTTTTCTACGCAAACCTTGGAGGGGGTGCACATTATTAGCTTTTTGTGCTTTTTCTTCTGCATGAGATTCAATTCAGATTGACACAGAAGGCAGTTTTCAGTTTTCATTTTTCATTTTGCAAGTCCCCCCCATCACCCGATCCTCATAGTTCTAATTAGATTTTGGGGAAATAAACTCTAATTAAAAATGGAATCCTCCCCCACCTCAGGCTGAGCCGTCGTCAGGAAGAATGTTATGTTTATATTGGAACTCCAGACAGTCTCGCTTAAAGCATCCCCAGAACACAAAACCACATTTCATTAAGTCTGCCATTAGAATAGTTTTGATTTCCCCGTCACTCTTGGGCTGCCGATGTTGACTGCTGATTCCCATGTCATCTCCCTAGCCTCCAGTACATTATTCATGGTTCCTCTGCCAATATCCTGGCTGGGAGGAAATTAAACGGGGGTGGGGTATTGTGATAAGTATCAGGGAGTTTCATTATAGAGAGACAGGGGTCCTAGAAAATCTGATATCACCACACACCTCAGGTTGTGGAAAGACCCATTGGGCTGGCTGTCAGTGCATGTCAGGTCATGGATTCACTCTAGCTCCAGGCTTTCAGATAAATAGGCGTTAGATAGTGCCGATGTTGGGATTGTATTTAGACTACTTGTAATAAATGGAGTAATCACATGTAAATTTTTTGGTCTGTCCCTTTAGCCACTGAATCACCTATGCACATTTCCTACCAAATGGACTGTGGGTCGGAATCAGACTAGCTGAGAGAGTTCGTCACATAAAAACGAGGTTACACCATAACCTTGTCGGAGATCACCTTGGTCTTTAGGATGTGATTAGACCACCTTCTGATCTGGACCGGTGTTGTTGACTTGTCTTTCCCTTTAAACAGCAGTCCTAATTAGCCAAGCACTTAGCGTGGTCGTTTGCAACCTGGCTGCACATTTAATGGCCAAGCCCCATTTATATTGGATAACTCATCTGGGTAAATGGCACATTTACATATTAATGCAATAGCGGATGCGTTGGCAGTAAAGCATCAGAAAGTTGTGCATTGAAACGGTAAAAGAGAGGATCGTGACCATACTCAGAACATTACTCTACACCACCCTCTGGACTCTCCAACAGACAAGATCAATGGAGGAATAAACTGGTTTATGAAGTCATATTCAGAGGCGGCCACATCATAAACAATTCAAATACATTATGGAAAGAGGTTGCCTTTTATACTCTCCTAGGATCCCACTAACATTGGGGAAATGTAACATTGTACTCTCATTTTTGCATGATTTGCCTTGTGATATTGACAAAGTGAAGAAATCGACATTGCCTACATTCATTTTCTCTCTGTTATTAGTTGTTTGCTCTAAGGACTCTAGATTTGTTTTCAGAACAGATTAGTAGTTAATCTCAGACAGACAATCTGTCTTGTTACATTGTGGGCTGTTGTTGCCTACCCATGATTCAGTGAAGTTTCCTGACAGTGGTCCTAAGAGACTGGAAATCAAACCCCCATTAGGTTGGTCTAATAACACTGCAGTGGATTAAACTTTAATGATAGTTTAAAGGCATCTTTTCTAGATGTAGTTATTTTTTTATGACACTGTGCATCCAAGGTATGGCACCTACGTATCTGCTCTCCTTACCCACACTTTTAATCACGTCTGAGCTTGGTTCACCCAGAACCGCAGTCAATAACACAGAGACAGGGGGACAATAATATTTATACAGAACGTCCTCACTGTTCCAGAGAGCCACGTCCTCTGTCCACAGTGTTAAAAATACTAAATTGTCACTTCCATTGAAGATTGTGTTGAGTGTCCGAGTATGTGTCGGTGTGTGTGTGTGTACCTCGTGACCCTGGTACTCTTTCGTGTTCAGTATGTGGTACGCTATAGGCCTACTGAGCTATAATACAAACAGGAAACGAACACTGCTTTCCCCCTGTAGTTACTTAATGAACCTGCAGCTGTCTTAATTGCTGAATTAAAAAGTGTGTAGCAGAGAGAGAGAGCCTGGCAAATTGGGTGGGCTGGAGAAGCGAATTGCCATGGAGCTCAGATTACCTGGCTACAGAGAGATGGAAGCCGTCCATTCACAGCTCCAGTGAGTGGCTGGAAACAGGTGCCTGGGTGATAGTATGGTGTGAAGTCTCAGCGAAGGTATCATTTCTGGGTATAGCGTTTGACTGCTTGATCTTACAGATGATACATCTATTCATGTTCGGTGCCTCTTATTTTATGAAACGATCCCACTGAATGAAATCCTGTGTGACTGTATATTGCTATCCACCTTTGGTTTTTTTTTTTTAGCTTGTGACGTGTGGAAAGTCCTGCCCCGGCCAGCTCTCCACCGGGATTTCAACCGTTTTGGCCACACCTCCGTCATCAGCAATGGGTCAGTCAGCCATATTCAGTGTATGGGCCCTCCCTGAATTCAGATTTGGTCTGTTTTTCATGATGTCAGTGATGATGTGCACTCTGAGTGTGCTCTCTTTGTTGCGCCGTCTGCCAGGTCCATGTATGTGTTTGGAGGTTTCTCCGGCGTGCTGCTGAACGATGTGCTGGTCTACACACCCCCCAGCTGCCAGGCCTTCGCTGAGGAGCAGCGCTGTGCCACGGCTGGTCCCGGCATCCGCTGTGTCTGGCTTAGGGACCAGTGTGTCCCCTGGGACACCAGCCACGCCAAGAGCAGCGTGCCCGCTCCATTCTGCCCCACACGCACCAGTATGTGTTGCACGACATTGCTCTGTGTTCGCCCCAGTTTCCATACCTATCAGTACTAACCTTGGAAGTTAGTATGCATAACGTTACTACGATTCCAGCTTGCAGCTTTTACAATGATGTTGCTATCTGTACATATCCCGTGGGAAAGGAAGGATTTTGCTTCCTTCTCTGGTACATTTACATTTCAGTAATCAAGCAGATACTTTTATCCAGAATAACTTACATTACATGAGCAGTTAGGGTTAAGCGACTTGCTCAAGTGCACGATAACACACTATTTACCTTGTCGGATCAGGGATTTGAACCAGTGACCTCTTGATCACTAGCCCTACATTCTAAACCTCTAACCACTACTAGATAAATGCACCACAGTTGACCCATCGCTGATTGAGCCAATTCACTTTTGACATCTGTGTTCCTGCCTGGCTCTTATACTGAATGGTCTGAAACCTCACCATGAGAGTAATAATAATTATGTCTGATTTCTCATAAGCATGTGTACATAATGGTGGGAACAAAAGTTCAGGACCAACACAATTATTGCATTTGGAGGCCGTTACCATTTTTCTAAAAATACACTGACGTGGTTGCAGAAACACGTGTAGTGTTTGTATCTGTGGGCAAACCTGGGATAAGATAATAATCACAATTACGAGGTGTTTTTTTTTTGAGTGGTGTCAGATGTGAATTGGACCAGTGATTATCTAATGAAATCATACTTTAGTTGATGACAGATTATAACACAGTTTATCCGATTTCTTTCTATAATTGTTTAGTATGTCATTTGTATAGTTTGCTACTACTGACATGGACGGAATGAGTTGGAATTAGCTCCACAGGACTGATAGAAAGGATAGGCATACTCACACATTATGTTTGGGCACAGATATTGCCGTCAATTGCCATTCAATCCTGATGACCCAGTTAGAGTCATGTCAAACCAGGTCATCAGGATGGATTAAGGATTAAGACACATCCATTTGGCTGGCTGACTATTCTTTTTTAAAGACAATGTCCATGCCCTCAAAGACTGCATAACGGGAAATACTATAGGGATACGTCCTTTAATTTTACTCTACAACACATCTGCCATTCTGTTTTCCTGCTGGGGGCATTTGCATGTCAACTATGTTTTAGTTTTTGCCGGACCGTGTAAACAGAGACGGCCAAGAAGAGCGAATGTCTCTTACTGAGTGAGTGAGTGAGTGACTGCCCGTTGTTAAATAGCATGGTGGTTAGAGATGTGGACCTGCAACTAATGGGTCCTGTGTTCAAATCTCATCACAGTCAAAGCAAAGTATGCATTAGGATTTGTTCCCGATAGATAAAAACGTTGCTGGCTACAACCTTCAGTAGCTGTGTTATAGTAAGCCTAAAATAAAACTCACGAATTTTATTTTCACGAATATATTGCAAATATTTCTGGTGTGTTTTCGAAGTACGCATCCATGCATGCTTTTTGGGTCAGGATTGACAAGAACTTTGCTGGCTACAACCTTCAATAGCTACGTTATAGTAAGCCTAAAATTAAACTGTTTATATTGCAGCTATTTCTGGTGGATTTTTGAAGTATGCATCCGTGCATGATTTTTGGGGTGATATAGGCTGGATAAAAAGCACTTGGGCTGTAAAAGAGTGGGGGTTTCCATGATTCTTTTGTCTTTTCACTTGACGAAAAAGTCAGTTATTGTCACCTATATTGATAGTTATTGGATCAATGTCATTCATGAATTAAAGAAAAACGAATGTTTTTGTGCCATGAAATAGCTTTGGCTGTGTTATGTTCATATTCAGTCTTGCTAGCATTTGCTCAAATCTTATGACTATTCCAAGTAGTAAGTTAGATACTAGTAAGCCTATTACTGGCTAATAAGCTGTTAAAACGGCCAGTGGCAAAAGCAATACATTTCATAGATGCTATTTGTGGTGGAGGTAAACTTAATAAGAAATGTTAGTCAGTTTAACACAATGCTTAATAGTGTGTAGCGAAATATTCAAACTTGGCATAATGTTAATGCGTGACAAAATGATCTAATGTCGAGATGCTATACCGACACTGGGCATACATATGGCACTGTGGTGTAGTGGTTAAAGACACAGCCACTCACATGGGAGACCCGGATTTGAATCCAGTGAGGGCAACACCTTTTATCACTGGTGTTGTTTGTCTTTGATACCAGGATTCTGTGTAAAGAATATAAATGTCTTGGCCTTGTCTCTACTCTGCTCCAGTTAACACTGATCCAGAGCTTTTACCATGTTCTTTAACTTTGTTCCTTTGTTAAACTGTGTGTATTCTTTCAGATAGTGCAGACGAGAGGTGCTTCAGGTTTTCTGACTGCGTCAGCTGCACTGCCAACACCAATGGCTGCCAGTGGTGTGAAGACAAGAAGTGCATCTCTGCCTCTAGCAACTGCACTGTTGTGAGTCTCCCTACAGGGTGCAGTAGTGAGACAGCATAATCACAGCTGGGATGTTACAGTATTAGCTAGTAGTCAGTACATTATGCAGCATGAATATTCAGGCAGCTTTAATCTTGCATTCTATTAATTAATGGATAATTGCAGACACTTTATACATTACCTTGGAAATAATGGACGACACAGCTTGCAGAGTTAATTTTCCAAGGTTTTGTACTGAATGGAGGGAGAAGGGAATTCCTTCTCCCTCCATTCTTTTTATGTCATTAATTCTAACTGAGAGAGATTCCCATATATCTAGTTTTAATGGCCATTCTTTAACACCCCCCCCAAGCCAGTCAGAACCAAGTATTCACAGTGCTGTGATTTATAATATTAATATTATACTAATGAAAATGTTATTATAAAACAAAAAAAACATGTTATTTCTACTCTTAGTTGTGTACTTTAGTATTATTTATGTGAGAAAAAATGTGATACTATGGGACATATAATCACAACTTTCCACTTTTTGGCCCTGACAACTCCACGGTAGCTATAGCACTGTATTTGAGTTAATTCTATATCTGCTTGGTAAAGTGCAGTCAAATGGGATTAGAGGCTTTTAGCTGTATCTGAGAAGACAAGATGTTTCTGTACACCTCAGAATTCCTCCTGCTTCTGCTGTCAGCCTCTACATTATCAATGTACACAAGTGAGCCAGTTCAAATGGCAGCCATATAGGCTCAAAACATTACACCACATCCAACATATTCCACAGGTCTGGTAGTATGTCAGTTCCCGTTCTCCCCCTTTCTTCTTACCATCACATCTTCATCTCCTCTATCCAGAATATATTTTCTAGAACTCTGCAGGTTCTTTAAGGTACTTTCTAGGTTAACCTGTTTTTGAGGCAAAGCAGTGTTATTGCACCTTTTATTCTTCTGTAAATGATACTGGCTGACACATCCAAGCCTACTTTTTGGAGAGTGTGCCTGATCTGTTGGACAGTTCTTTGTTGTTTTCTTTCTTCATTACGGTGAGCTTTCTTTGGTCATCCATTGTCTATGTCTTCTTCGGTTTACCAAGTAATTGGCCAATGCTGAGTGAACCAGTGCTTACTTTGTTCTTTTAAAGTGCCAAACAGTGTATTTTGGTACACTTAATGGTTTGGCTATGTATCTGATTCATTTATTCTGATTTATTTGCATCATGATTGGCAGTTGGATTTGCATAGATTTTTTTGGTCCTTGTATTGTCAGACGGATACGGACTCCAAAGGCAAATGCAAAACAAAATCAAGAACAGACATTGACTGCTATTTGTTGCATTCAGTAATCATGCAAACTAACACACCTGCCAAATTAGAGACAGCTGTAAGACCAACTGTCCATACTTTTGATACACTTAAATGGTGGGAATGTGTACAAAATGTGCTGTTATTTCTAAATGGTGCATCTGATATAGATGTCACTCTAAAATGAATGCTGACAGTTTTTTAAAGCTTCATCTCTGTATCATTTGTAAGTCAGTGTTGCAGTATAGAGACAAAATAATGAATTATTCACTGTACTGTACAATTATTTCTTTCTGGATTATAAATAAAAACTTATAGCAAAAAGTTCAAAGGGGTTTGCACAGACTGAACTTCCTAATTTCAACCTTTTCAAACATTTAATACATCTTTCACTTGTGAAGGGCCACTTAAGGAGTGACTTTATGTGAATTACTTATTTCTGACCAAAATGTCAGAAAGAACCTTTTAGTCCCAATGTCACAAACTGTGCAATAAGGCAAAAAAATATCCCATTCTGTACATAACCTTGGAAGATTTAACTCTGCGGCGTTGTCTATTATTTTCAAGGCAGTGTACTAGAGAACTATGGTAAATTTGTCATGGCCTACTAAGTTGCTGTTGTATCATTTACTTGGTCAACAGCGTCAATTAGCCTAATGCTTGCTCCTGCTGTCTCATCTCTGTCTGTAGCTGACCCTCGAGCTAGCACAGCAGCATAGAGGTCCTCTTTCCCTGGCCCCTCCCCCATCTATGCTGTCAGAACACCAGCTTTCTGTGTGGAAGCAAGGTGCTAAGAGATTTGGACATGTGGGTATTCCATACTTTTTGCTAGTTGTTTTTGGCCATTGCTCCTGTTGCAGAAAAATGTCCCTAATACTTTGAGGTAAATGAACCAGCCTAATAAATAGGTTGATGTTTGTTGGTTGTGATCTTTGTTTTCTAGTCTGTGAGGAACTTCACCAAATGCCATGTGAGGAATGAGCAGATCTGCAGCAAGCTGGTCAACTGTAAAAGCTGCTCTCTTAACCTCAACTGTCAATGGGAGCCCCAGCAGCAGGAGTGCCATGCAATCCCTGGTGAGAAATAACATGCACACATCTTGGAGTCCAAAGGCTCCAAACAAGCATAACTCTGCTAAGCTGACTACCTGTTTGACAGCTTCAAGCAAGTTTGAATACTTTGAGAACTTATGCCAATGTTTGATGCATTATTAACGCTCTTGTAGCGTTTCCCCAGGGAAAGCATGTTTTTCCCCCCTGTCTCTGAAGTAGATTTATTGCTCTCAATTTTTGAGCTCCAGAAGGAGTTCAACGCAAAAGCATACACAAACAAACCCGTGCCAATGCACACAGACGCACACATAAATAAATATAGACACGCACAAATTCAAAGAGGACACATACATGCACCGATGTGTATACAAGCACACGGACTTCATGCACACAGCCCAGATACTGATTTACACACAAAATACACACAAGCACAAGCACACACCTCCAATACAGTACATCCACAGATACACTGTCCTCTCCAGTGTTAGGAAGTAGGCCAATTATAACTGTTTATGTTAGATGACTAAATTGGAGCCTCCACTGTCTCACGAATAAGAGCCCAGTAAGTAAGTGTGTAAGAGGCTGTAAAATCACCAGGAATCCAGGAAAATAAATTTGATTTTGGAAATCTGTTCTGAAGTACTACCACAAATGAAATAAAATACATTTTTTGATTGTGTCTCAGTATGATTAAGGTATGAAATTGTTGTTATTTTCCAATACAATCTCTTTTTGTTCTTAATTAGGGTGAAATTACAGAGTATAAATTGCAACCCTGTTTACAGAAAAGTTGGGACGCTGTGTAAAATGTAAAGAAAAACAGAATGCAATTATGTGTAAATCATTTAAACCCTATATTCAATAGAAAATAGTACAAAGGCAACATATCAAATGTTGACACTGAGAAATGTTATTATTTCTTGAAAATTACAATTGTACTCAAATGTTTGTATACCCTGGCAGAAATTGTGAAATTTTGGTATTGATTGGCATTGAAATATGACTGGTCAAGCAAAAAAACTGTCTTTTATTTAAGGATAGTGATCATATGAAGCCATTTATTATCACATAGTTGTTTGGCTCCTTTTTAAATCATAATGATAACTGAAATCACCCAAATGGCCCTGATCAAAAGTTTACATACCCTTGAATGTTTGGCCTTGTTACAGACACACAAGGTGACACACAAGTGAAAATGGCAATTAAAGGTGAATTTCCCACACCTGTGGCTTTTTAAATTGCAATTAGTGTCTGTGTATAAATAGTTGATGAGTTTGTTAGCTCTCACGTGGATGCACTGAGCAGGCTGTGATACTGAGCCATGGGGAGCAGAAAATAACTGTCAAAAGACCTGCGTAACAAGGTAATGGAAATTTATAAAGATGGAAAAGGATATAAAAAGATATCCAAAGCCTTGCAAATGCCAATCAGTACTGTTCAATCACTTATTAAGAAGTGGAAAATTTGGGGATCTCTTGATACCAAGCCAAGGTCAGGAAGACCAAGAACGATTTCTGCCAAAACTGCCAAAAGAATTGTTTGGGATACAAAGAAAAACCCACAGGTAACCTCAGGAGAAATACAGGCTGCTCTGGAAATAGACTGTGTGGTTGTTTCAAGGAGCACAATACGACGATACTTGAACAAATATGAGCTGTATGGTTGAGTTGCCAGAAAGATGCCTTTACTTTGCCAATGCCACAAAAAGCCTGGTTAGAATATGCCCAACAACAACTTGACACGCCTCACAGCTTCTGGCACACTGTAATTTGGAGTGACGAGACCAAAATAGAGCTTTATGGTCATAACCATAAGCACTATGTTTGGAGAGGGGTCAACAAGGCGTATAGTATCTAGAATACCATCCCCACTGTGAAGCATGGTGGTGGCTCACTGATGTTTTGGGGGTGTGTGAGCGCTAAAGGCACAGGGAATCTTGTGAAAATTGATGGCAAGATGAATGCAGCATGTTATCAGAAAATACTGGCAGACAATTTACATTCTCCTGCACGAAAGCTGTGCATGGGACGCTCTTGGACTTTCCAGCACAACAATGACCCTAAGCACAAGGCCAAGTTCACCGTCCAGTGGTTACAGCAGAAAAAGGTGAAGGTTCTGGAGTGGCCATCACAGTTTCCTGACCTTAATATCATCGAGCCACTCTGGGGAGATCTCAAATGTGTGGTTCATGCAAGATGACCAAAGACTTTGCATGACCTGGAGGCATTTTGCCAAGACTAATGAGGGCCTCATTGACAACTATTACAAAAGACTGCACGTTGGCATTGATGCTAAAGGGGGCAATACACAGTATTAAGAACTAAGGTTATGCAGACATTTGAACAGGGGTCATTTCATTTTTTTCTTTGTGGCCATGTTTTGTTTTATGATTGTGCCATTCTTAGTTGAATGTGAATCCCATAAGAAATAAAAGATGTGTTTTGCCTGCTCGCTCATGTTTTCTTTACAAATGGTACATATATTACCAATTCTCCAAGCGTATGCAAACTTTTGGGCACAACTGTATATGTCCACTTTGAATTTGATGCCAGCACGTTTCAAAAAAGCTGTGACATGGGCAACAAAAGAATGGAAGAGTTGTGTAATGCTAAAAAACTAAACCTGGTGGAACATCTCAACTACTTAGGTGATTTGGCAACAGGTCAGTAATATGATTGGGTATATAAAGAGCATCCCAGAGAGAATGAGACTTTCAGAAGTAAAGATGGTGAGGGGTTCACTCTGTGAAAGACTGCGTAGACAAATGGTGCATTAATTTAAGAATAACGTTTCTCAGCATAAATTCGCAAAGAGTTTGGGGATCTCATCATCTATGGTACATAATGTCATTAACAAATTCAGAGAATCCAGAGAAATCTTTGTATGCAAGGGGTAAGGCCAAAAACCAATATTGGTGGCTGTGATCTTCGGGCCCTGCATTAAAAATAAACTGGATTCTGTAGTGGACATCACTGCATGGGCTCAGGAACACTTTAAAAAACCATTGTCTGTGAACACAGTTTGCATCCACAAATGCAAGTAAAAAATCCCTACCATGCAAAGAAGAAACCATATATAAACAAGATCCGGAAACTTTGCCGCCTTCTCTGGGCCTGAGCTTATTTAAGATGGCCTGAGGCGAAGTGGGAAACTGTCCTGTGGTCTGAGGAATCAAAATATGAAATTCTTTTTGGGAATCATGGGCGCAGCGTCCTCCGGGCTAAAGAGGAGAGGGACCATCTGGCTTGTTATCAGCGCAGTTCAACAGCCAGCATCCATGATGGTATGGGAGTGCATTAGTGCACGTGGCATAGGTGACTTGCACATCTGTGAAAGCACCATTAATGCTGAACAATATATACTGATTTTGGAGCATATGCTGCCATCCAGACATCGTCTTTTTCAGGGAAGGCCTTGCTTATTTCAGCAAGACAATGCCAAACCACATTCACGTATTACAACAGCATGGCTCCGTAGAAAAAGTGTTTTTATTTGCATTTTACGCAGCGTCTCAACTTTTTTGGAAACAGGGTCATGCTTATTTTAAATTGTTCTGTCCTCCTGACCATACAACAAACATTGTCCTTAGATGAGAAAGCAATTTTACTGACAACCTTATATAAACCGTCTGGGTCTGCTTATCATGCCAGTTAGACTTATGATACTGCCTCTTACAGACCTTCGTTGTGTCTATTCTTCCTCTCTGAAAAGTGTGATGGCAAGAGAGCGTCTTGTTACTTTGTATGGTACGCTGATTGCATTTTCTTCTCTTTGGAGTCTCTACAGTGTACCGCCTTTTTAGTTCTATGATGAGGTTGATTTGACATTAAATGAAACTCTGTTGAAGAATGCTTGGGAAAATAAGTATAGAAAATGAACATGATGTTTGTTCATATAAAAATCAAACCCAATTTGACCCAAGACTATGGCTTCAGGTTACTAGCGATTCTCTAAACAGTGCTGAAGTGTTTATGTATGTGTTGTACTAAAGACTGTAACTCTAGCCATATGTTTGTTATTCTTCACCTTAGCACTGCACTCTGGATGGCCATCTTTGTAATAGCCTTTTATGGTTGGAAAAACTTTTTCTTTCCTAGTGTGATGACAATCCTGTGATGGTAGCCATTATCCCGATCAGGAATGTAATCAGTTTCCAAAATAAGCAGTGAAATTATGAGATGAAGAAAGTAGTTGAGTCATTCAATAAAAATAGTGACTTTTCGGTCCCTTTGATATTTTAAGTAGAAATTATGCACTATTATATTAAATCAAATGCCTTTTTTATGATTAACAGCTTAATAAAGTGCCAAAAGACCATAGATTTCAGTTCACCTAATCCAAAGAACCTCTCAGAGTTTCACCATTATCACTGGCACGCTCTTTTTATCTTCCTTGAATACTAGAACTTCCACTTGTCAGGGATGCCACGTGTGGTGTCCATAGATAATACACTAGAAATGTTTAAACCCCCATGTAGTGTTTCAAATTGTGTTTCAAATTATTTTTAAATCATCACTGTTTATTGTAAGAAATTTCTGTAATGGTTGATTTAATTAATATTTATCTAAAAGACCATCCCAGGCAGAAATTCCAGCATGTGATTTTCCAATCAGCTGTTATTATAAAAAACAATCAGTGTTATTTTGACCTGTGATAATATCTTTTAAAGAAAACAAGAAAATCCTATTTCTTTAACTACACTGCCCCTTATCACAATTTCAAAATGTTTGCTTGAATTCAATTCTTACTCAGCAAACACAGCAACCAAACACAGCAACCAAACACAGCAACCAAACACAGCAACCAAACACAGCAACCAAACACAGCAACCAAACAAAGCAACCAAACACAGCAACCAAACACAGCAACCAGACACTCAGACTGTAATGGAAGGAGTTTGACCCCCAGTGTCTTAGGACATCCTGGAGGCCATGATAAAACCTCCTGACGTTCCTGTGACATCTTAATGGCACGTTTTTAGCAACGCATTGAGGAACCATGTTGTTTTTTCTATAATCTCTGGAAACAGTTTTTTTGTTTTAGCTTTATTCTCATTCTGTCTCTACATAGTTTCTACCACTATTTTATGCTCCTGTCAGTCAGAGCAGAACTACAGTATATATTAGAACATGGTAAACACATTCTTGTATAGTCATGCAGCTGGGTCTTTGAAAGACCCTTGAGGCTTAGTCCTTCATTATCTATCTTCACATTACAATGTGTGCCAATCAATTTAGAGTTTCCATTTAACAATATATCAGTTAAGTGTGTGTTGCTAATTGAGTTGAAAATCCAATCCAGTTAAGATTATGGAGGGACCTTGAGGCCAATAGTCAGAAACCTGAATCTAAATTAGTTCTTTGTCCATGTCCACAGCTCAGCTCTGTGGGGAAGGCTGGCACCACATTGGGGAGGCCTGCCTCAGGATCAATGCCAGCAGGGAAAGCTATGACAATGCTCAGCACTACTGTAAAAACCTGGATGGCAATATAGCTTCTCTCACGACAGCCAAGCAGGTGGACTTTGTACTGGATGAGCTACAGAAGTACCAGCTGCAGGAGAAGGTAAGGGAACATAGGTATATCTCTGTTAAGGAATTCTCATTCAGAGTGTTTTTTTAACAAGTTGAAGGCTTATGGAATGGGCTTGATAGACCTTGTGATTCATGAGAAGTACCCCATGATAGTCTGAATCCAAACTCGTTGAACACGTAGCTTAGTTTATTTAAAAATAAATCAGCCTTGTGTTCCATTGCTTACATGTCAATCTAAACTATATTTCCATGATCCCCGCCAACTTGGTTTTATTTTCTCAGGAGTCACACTACCTGTTTATATCCCCACCACACATGTTGGCTTTCGCAGATTGCAATTTGTCATGAGGATATGCAAGAGCAAATCTTTAACTAGTGTTTGACCTGTGTTAAAGAATAAAGTGAGAGGATCTCTCTAGACGGTTTTGAGATGGAGTGTTTAAGCAGCTTTTGTCTACACTTTGAAGATTAACAGTATTATCAGTAATATAGCTCACATTTGATGTTTTTAGATGTAGAAGCAAGTTTCCCCTCCTCTTAGCTCTTTTCTGACAGTTATTTGGAAGGAGCCGTGGCTGCTGTCCTTACAAGCAAGCAGTTAAATACTTTTTGTCCCAGTTGTGGCTTGTACTCTGTATTTTCATGTATAGGATCAAGTTCAATCATTTCAATCACAGCAGTCTTCCTCAATTACTTACATGTTTACAAGATTACATTTTTACTGTTGTGATAGATCTTAGCCGGTGTTAGCTAGCTAATAAACTATTTGTTACAACTAAACAAGTTTTGACATTATTGCTCATTATGAAATAACTCACAGACACTTGCAAAAGTCAAAATAAATACATTTGTTTAATGACTTTATGGGTTTATTGGTTCCTGTTGGCTGTAAGTCTGATGCCGGCACTTTCACTGTAATTATTCAGTAACAACTTTGATTTAGAAATTTCACAAACATTGCCTGAATCATGTACTATATATATATATATATATATATATATATATTCATATTCATACAGTGGCCAGTTTACTGGGTGGCAAGGTTACTCCCACACCTTGTTCATCGCCAGAAGAGTTCAGGCTGTTCTAGAGACAATCGTGTCTAACCCAGTACTAGATAGTGCCAGTTGATTAAATATTCCTAAGTGAACATGGTGCCCTCTGTAATTATTGGAACAGAAAGCATTTTGTTCATGCAACTGTTCTTATGACTGCATAACTTATGTGATGGAACGCACCCAACTAACTAGAAACACTCGTCATGACAATATTGTAGTTTTGTAGTTTTGGTGCCCTGAAATAGTGGTACTATGTGTAAAAAAGCTGTCATGAATTTGAAATATTGTGAATACATTGAAATAAAAGCTGAAATACTTGAACCTTTATTCGTAATTGTTTG
The DNA here is from genome assembly GCA_016801175.1 of Esox masquinongy. Classification (NCBI taxonomy): domain Eukaryota; kingdom Metazoa; phylum Chordata; class Actinopteri; order Esociformes; family Esocidae; genus Esox; species Esox masquinongy. The sequence goes on along the minus strand of JACXGI010003414.1, from coordinate 26,551 downwards.
ATTTGAAATCCAAAATTTTGAAACAGTACATTAAGGCGAAAAAAGCACTGTATACCTACGGTGCCTTCGGAAAGTATTCAGACCCCTTCCTTTTCTCCACATTTTGTTGTGTTATAGACTTAATGTTCAATTTGTTAAAGGTTATGTTTTTCCCATTAATCTACACAATACAGCCCATAACAACAAAGGAGTCTGAATATTTTCCGTAGGCACTGTACATACAAATACTGTATGCATATACAGTATACAACATGTTTTCATACTCTGATTAATTTTAACATAAAAATATTTTGTTAATATTCCAGGTTCCCCATCCTTAACCTCCGATCTCTATCTTCTCCTCGCTTTCCCTCTTCTCCTCCCCCTCTATCCCTTTTCTCTCCCCTTTCTGCCCTGCAGAAGATGGCTCCGTGGGTGGGCCTGAGGAAGATCAACATCTCGTACTGGGGCTGGGAGGACACATCTCCGTTCACTAACTCGTCTCTGCAGTGGCTGCCAGGGGAGCCTAGCGACTCGGGTTTCTGTGCCTACCTGGACAGGGCAGAAGTGGCGGGGCTCAAGGCCAACCCCTGTACCGCCAACACTGATGGGCTGATCTGTGAAAAACCAGTGGGTAAGTGAGAGGGGCTGGGAGAGAAAGGGAAGAACAGAGGGACGGAGAGAGAACGAGCGGAGGATGATTGACTAATATGCTCTCGTCATTTCTCAAATCACACACAGATCCCACAGACACAGGGTTGAGAGGAGCTTGGGGGACTAGCTGCAGTGCAGCGGCCCTGGATGGAGAGCATGTTGTGGGGTGAAGGGCCTTTTCTTAAGGGCCAACATGAGGAGGCTGTTGACATAAACTCTGCAGCTCTCCAGTTGCATGATTATTTCCGCTCAGTTTTTTTCTGCATGCTGACGGGGATTCTAACAGGCGACTCTTAGGCTCTACTGTAGATCCAACTTCACTTCCATCGTAACGTCCCACTCACATTTGACCTACTTTTTTGCTTTCAGCAAAAACCAGAATTCAATGGTCTAATGACTTTAAAAAAGGGAGATGAAGTGTTTTAGGAAGAGTAGCATTATGCCTGGAGAAGATCACAGTCTGTAGTGTTTGACAGTGACCTTCATCCTAATCATGGCCTGTCAGGGACAGATTGTCCCACATAAACACAAGTAACCTGGTAACACATACTGGCCTGCCTGACTCCCTGTCTTATCGTATCTTCTTTTAGCCCAATGAAACCATCCTTGGTCTCACTTTTTTTTGTGCAGATCTGTCATTAATGTCAACCAAGTCAATGGTGAATACTGTCATTTTTAGCATCGTTTCTGCACCCCCTCTTTTTTTCCCTTTTTTCTTTTTCTAATGCATAATTCCACACTCAATCACACAAACTCACACAAAAAAACCCCAAAATAAAGACAGACAAACACAATACTATGTAAGTAGTGCATTGTCCCTTGCTTTTATATCCGGAAGTTGTGAGGGCCCAAGCTCCAGGAAAACCACAAAACAATCGGCACGTGGGTTGGTGCACCAGTCTCCAGTGAGACTGTAACAATGTGTGCGGTTGGAAATCCAGTGCATTTGTCTGACTGACACTCGACAACCTCCCCGGACCTGGAAAGCACCTCATGTTCTTGGTCTAGTCATTGTGCTATTTGTTCAGCACAGATCGTGTTTCGTACACATGTTACTCGTGTATGTATACTGTGGATTGTGGATTGTGACCAGATGCACGACTGTGCCTTAGGTTATCCTGATATCACAGTTGGGATCTTACCCATCATTGGCTAACCAGCCCTCTTCATTGGCCACACTTCAGGTCACAACAAACATCAACCATCTTGGTCTCACTTAACAGTCCAGAAAAGCTGTGCAGCTGACGCAAATGAGGCCTCAAATTGCGGTTTTAGCTGCCCTCCCTCCCAAAGCTCCCCTTTGTTCCAACAGAGAGGGAAAATTGGTAACCGAAGACATCCGGCTGTTTCTCATTACCTTTCTCCTCTTTTGCAGGGGCGTCTGCCACTCTGAAACCTTACCTCAAATGATGGGGTTAGAAAGACAGAGAAAATTACTGTTGTGTACCTTTTGCTTTTGAGTTGAATTACTCATTTAATGACACACAGTGGTCTCGGGCGCTTTCTCTAAAAACATTCTGTCCTGGACGGAGATTTGCGTTTCAGAGGCTGGGTAAATATATGTGACCTCCCTTGGGCTGATGTTCAGAGCTACCTTCAGGGTACTGGTCAGACATCTCCCTTTCCTCTGTTCACAGTTAGCCCCAACCAGAGTGCCCGTCCGTGTAAGACGCCATGCTCCACGCGTACCACCTGCGCAAACTGCACCAGCCAGGCCATGGAGTGTATGTGGTGCCGCAGCACCCAGCGATGTGTGGACTCTAATGCCTACGTCATCTCCTTCCCCTACGGACAGTGTCTGGAGTGGCAGACTGGAGAATGTGTCTGTGAGTACACAGGCCGAACGTATCGCGCACGTGTGTGTGTGTGTGTGTGTGTGTGTGTGTGTGTGTGCGTGTGTGTGTGCGCGTGTGTGTATGCGTGCGTGTGTGTGTGCGTGCGTGTGTGTGCGCGTGTGTCTGTGCGCGTGTGTGCGTGCGTGTGTGCGCGTGTGTGCGTGCGTGTGTGCGCGTGTGTGCGCGCGTGTGTGTGTGTATTTGTACAAAATGTCTGAGTACTTCCTTTAATCGACTGAAATGTTTATGGGCCGAAACATAAGCATTTGATGCACCTGCAACAACGTCTGCTTCATCGTGGGTGCGCCCAAGAAAATGTTGACACTTTGGCTGTGACGGTCATGGGATTTTAGGTAAACAATTGTTTTTCGCTCAATAAAGCCACCTTTACATTCTTCTGCCTTTGAATTAGAGAGACACATTTCTTTCACTTCAGTGGAATTCTGAAATGTCAAGGTGGGACAAGGGAACACAGAGCCGGCACAGCCAAGTTTATCCAGCCAAGTTAATCAATGGATGCGGTTAGTTAGTACATATAAAAGCTGCTCTGCAATAGTCAGATATTAAACAAATTACCACCGCTGCTGGATGCTTTGTTTAGTTTTGTTTAGTCATGTGTATGACAACATCAGCCCTTGAATGCTAGCTAGTCAGGGTTGAAGAACACTTGCTGGTTTGCTGGATATTTAATGTGAGCTAGCAGGAATTTTAGCTAGCCATGTCATTTTGAAAGCTTTAAAACGTGCTGGCCTGTTGGCCTGATTAGCAGTCTATCTTAAATAGGCTGCAACGGCAATCGTCTGAAGTCTGAAGCAAGCTAGTTAGGCAGTTAGCAAGGGAAATTGGCTGGAGTTTAGGGTAAAATTAACAGCTTGGTGAGGGTGAATTTACTTTAATGTATTGCAGCTAGTCTTTTAGCTAGTTGTTGCTAAAATACAAGCTACTTAGTAATTAGATTGCTATCTGCCGTGGTCTGTTCCTGTGTAGCTCAAATGGTAGAGCTTGAAGCTTGTAACACAAGTATTGTGGGTTCCCACGGGGGGTCAGAATGAAACATATGAAAAGTATTCACTATGCGCTCTGTCTGTCCCTTTAGAAAGTTTATTTAGGTCATCATCTGCTCTAATGTAAGGTCGTTTAGAAATAATCTTAGCAGATTGCGCACTTTATCTAATTTATCTGAGTCCTACTGTTTGGCATCTGCTGCATACTGTAGCTAGACATCCTTTTTCATGACCTCTATTTAAACAGGATTCCCAGGGAAGTCCAAAGTGGGTAAATAGGGGTGGAAACTCTTCTTGTAATCCAGTCAATCAGTGATGCTTTGTAACACCTCAAACCAGTCAAGTGACTTGCTTGCACAGAGCTCCAAAGGTCTTCACAAGATTATATTGGTTCTATAGGTGCACCAGTGCGTGAGGATGTCCAGGAAAAAAATCAGATTAAAGCCTAATCAAAATATGTTAATACACACTTCTGGGAAAAAAATAATTATGTTTTTTGTCCGGATTTTCTGCAATGTTGCAAACTTGTGATAACACTGCCAGATGTGTCCAATCCAATCTGAAAACAGCATAACATTAAACATCGCACCAACAGGGCATGCAGAGGAGGTTCCTTAAAATGTATCATCAAATTAAAATGTTTATGTTCCATTCAAAAAATTTGGGCTAAAAATGTTTCTCCAGCCCTCCAAGGGATTAAAAATTGCATTTTGGAAGTATGTCAATGCAGTAATATGTGCCAACCCTAGTACAAGCACAATCAATGACAGCCTTAGTCAACAATAGTAGAATTGATCGGTTGGTGGATTTAATTGTTTATCTTAGTGTCTTACAAACAAAACAAAAAACTATGGGAAAAAATTCTCTCTTACTCCCCCCTCTATTTTCACTCAATGCTCAGCTTAGTAAAGTTCTGGAGTTAGTAATGATTTCCTCCGGGTAAGTGTAGCTCAGAGAAATCGGATTCTGCCCAATTTTTGTGGACATATTCTGCTTTTCAGTCAATCAGGTGCTTCCACTTTCCCAGACTCTTATGCCACCCTCCCTGCCTGTGGGTACTATAGGGAAATCAATAATGTATTTTGAGAGAGATTGAGAAAGAGACAGAGAGAGAATGAGAGCGAGAGAGACAGATTTGTTTTGTAAGCCACTAAAGTAGACAACTCAATGGAAAGTACACGCTCTGTTTTTGTTTCCTTTGTCTTTGATGTTCCAGTGGTTTTAGGATTATGACCTTCTCATGATACATACAGTGATGTATTTGGACACTGTTATATGTGTTTCTGTAAGGGTCAGTACTACAGCATTTTGGATTTGACTGCATTTTGGTCAGTACTACAGCATTTTGGATTTTAGGGTATCTCCATGGACCGTGTACCCAGTGGCCAACTGTTATACCACCTTAAACAGGAAAACTGATTGTTTCACTGCTCCATATTCGTTGTCGACATTCCTACATAGCCAGGTGAGTGTAATTTGTGTTCCTATGCTAATATTCATCAAGAAAATGTTTGTGTCTGGGATAAATAGCTAGGTGAGTTATTTAACAAAGTTTATCTAGCCAGCTACCGTAATGTTAACCCTGCTGCTCACATGTATTAGCTAGTTAGTAGAGAAGGCTGTGTTATAGCACAGTATAGTTTGAAGCTAGCTGGCCATACAACAAATTACACTAATAGTACCACTAACTGTGTGAACAGGTCTGCTAGAACACTGACAAACATCACTGTGTTGTGTGTCCATGAGAAAAATTGCTAACGTGCTATCATGTTTAAACATGATAATATTTCTTTGATAATCACTTCCGTCCGTTTTGTGTGACTGCACCTTTTGTTGGGGCTACACAAGTGCAGGGCTGCGTGTTCAATGGAGCAAAAATAATTATGTTACCAAGCCGATGGTTGATCGTGGAATGTACTAAGAGCAATGTGACCTGATAACTCAGGTACAGTTCTCGGTGTGTGTTCCAGGGGAAGCTGTCATAGAAGAGAGCTAAAACTCTTAAAAGAGCCAGCAGGACCCAAGAAAGAGAGAGGGTCTCCAACTCACTAAATGCTCGGGATCACCCTTAGCAGAGCCGATGACAGGTGGTCGATACATAAACACATATGGCCCTCATACTGCTAATCTTACACTGACATTCCTACAACCATAATACAATGTCTTCAGTAACCTCTCTTAATCCCAACTCCAGATGGTCTGTGCAGTTAACCAGACCTGGTTGTAGCTCTCCCCCCGAGTTCCCAGGGTCTACTACATGATCTCCTTCTGGATTGCCTGAACCCACCATGAACACATCCCTGTCATCACATCCAGGACCTGCTGCTGCCCGTGGCAGGACGAGGCATCAAACACCGACATTACTCCCAGTGGAGACATGATCCAGTTGCCCCTGAGAGAGGTAAGAGTGAAAGAGGGAGGAGATGGGGTCTATGCTTACGGGCAGTGCGTGTATTTCGTGATGTGCTCAGTCTGAAGGCTCTAACCGGTGTGTGTCTGTGTTGTTTCATGACAGGTTGGCAGAGACGACTGCTGCAGCTCTTAGACAAACCAGCAGAGCTGGACCCTGGAAACAGAGGAGAGGGCCTCAAACACACCCAGCGCAGGGGATACCTTTAGAAATGGAAGACCAACTGTTGCAAATTTAGTCATTTACCAGACATCCTTATCCTGATCAACTTACAGGGGCAATTAGGGTTAAATGCCTTGCTCAAGGACACAATGACATTATTTTACTTTGTCAGCGCTGATTTTCCAGCCAGCTACATTTCAGCAGACCCAGTGCTCTTACCACTGGGCGGTCTGTAGATACACTGACATCTATACAATAATAATACAATGCCTTCAACAGCTTCTCCCATTAATCCATTCCTAAATCCAGATGGCCATTGCTATGCAGTGGAATTACTCAGACTGAGTGTGGTTGTCTGCCAGAGCCTGTCTCTATCCCATGCCCTCCTTGTTTTCTGTCAGAATCCACCGTTAATACTTCCCTGCCATCAGAACACCATAAACACGTCCCCAGACATGCCACACCCCACAAAGAAGCTGATCAATGCTTTAAATGCAGGCTCCAACACAATGCCTTCAACATGAATTCCACCTTCATTGCATTTACTGAAGCGATTACTGCTTTGGATTGGATGTAAGTTCATGAAGTTTGTACAGAAGTTAAGTATAAAGCATATGGACATGCACATAATATACCAGTTCATTTTACTTGTTAGGTAATATTAAGAATCATATTTTTATCTCGGTATGGTTCCAGTCTACTGGAATGTTCTTCTTGTCTGTCTACTGTAGGCCAGAAGTGAGTCCCATCACCAGGCCCCCTGAACAGGACAAGTGAAGACCCAAACCGTTGACAGTTTTACTGTTACCAGTTCTATTTTATCTGTTTTGAGGATGGGGACGTGGAGACAGTAACTTCAGCTTGTTTAGAGATCAAAGTTATTAAACAGTTGTTCAAACCCACATTGTATTCAGAGACTGAAATTCTATTCCATATGCACAAATTCTCAGGGCTCATGGGCCCATACTGTACCGCTTAATTGAACAGTGATGGTTGTTTGTAATTACATAAAAATGTGCAATAATAGATCTTTTAACCTATTATTAAACAACTGGAGTTTGAAGTCTCCAGTCAGTCTGAACTGTTTATTAGGTGTCAAATGGGAAAAAAAACTGTAAGACCTAGGAAAATCTCCTGACTGTTTACATAGTTTTTTCACACACTCCCTTGTCACAATTTTGTCCACAGATTATGGAGTCATCTTTCAATAGAACATTTTCCATGAACTCTTGCTTTGATCGATGCATTGAAGAGCATTTTTTTCAATCCCGAGTTGACTTCTAGAACAACATGGGTCCTGTTTTAGACTGTTAGACCCATAGTTTAGCCTACAGTCAATTCCCAAATCAACCACTAACCTAAATCCTCTGCACCAATTTGATGCGCTGACATAGGTGCAATTTGAGAGGATCACATAGGAGCAATTTGGTAAACACAGAAAAGATTCCCATTACATTTCTTAAATCCAGAGAGGGAAAGAGGTCTTATCTGTTTCCATGCCTGTTCGAGCTGCGCTGAGGTAATCCCCATGATAATATACATTGTAAATGTATATAAATTCCAACCACATTCATTGATATGAGTATCCCAATTTTACAAATCACACAAAAAAATCAACTTTGAAAAATACATGCAATTATAATAACCAGAAATGCAGACCCTGCCTTTACCATCACACTAAATGGCTAAAATTTGAATCATGTCCACCAAAACAGGTGCAAAATTATTTGAAAATCATGGTTGCATAACTTGGGAAGATCCAGCCTTTCATAAAGATTAGAAATTTGGTCTTGTTTGGTCTTAACTATATGGATGTGTGGTAACACATTGTGCCAAGATCAAAAGACATATCTGAAGAAGAAAGATTATTGATAACTAAGAGTCTGGGAGGGATACAAAGCCATTTGAAGTACATCATTCAACTGTGATGGGTCATCTATAAATGAAGAAAATTTCAGACTATTGGTACTCTACATAGGTTGTTCCATTAAGCCAAGAGCTGAACGAAAGATGCTCACAGAAGTCCTTAAGAATCCCAGGGTTACATCAAGGGAACTACAAGCCTCTTGCAACAGTCAGTGTTGAACGTGGCCTAAATGGGAGGTCAGGAAGGAAGAAGCTTCTGCTCTCAAAAAAGAATATCAAGACATGACTGATGTGTGCCAGACCATATCTGCCAGACCACATCTCGCAAAAAACTGCCTTTGAACAAAAGAAGCTCATTCCAATCGTAAAGCATGGAGGCGGTGGCATTATGGTTTGGGGCTGCTTTGCTGCCTCAAGTCCTTTAGAAATTGCCGTCGAAGATTCAACCATGAATTCCATATTGTACCAGAGAATTCTTGAGGCGATTGTGACGCCATCTGTCTAAAAGCTGAAACTGAACTGAACATGGATCGCGCAACAGGACAGTGTTCCAGAACACACATGCAAAGATACAACCAAATGGCTCCAAAAGAAGAAATAGAGGGTTGTGGAATGTTTTAAAACCCAAATATCAATCCTATCAGAATGCTGTGAGGGAACTTGAAGTGGGCTGTGCATACAAGAAAGCCCTTAAACATGATGCAGTTGAACCAGCACTGTACAGAATAGTGGGCAAATAAGAACTCCCAGTCAATGTAAGAGCCTGATAGACAGTTACAAGAAATGGCTACATGAAGTTATTTTAGCCAAATGGGGCAGCACCAGCTACTGAAGTACTTATTTTCCACATATTTTATGATATTGTATTGCTGTTGATTTTTTTTATGAAAAAATTATTGCAAAGCATAATCTGTCAGTATGATTTGTTCAATTTGGTTACTTTTATCTGTCAACAGTGTTGAAGTCCAAATATGAAAAAGAAGACAACTTTCCAGGTGTACTTACTATTTCAAATGACTGTAGCATCTGCCAAAAACAACATCTAGCCCCTAGGCACCTCTCCTCTGTGCCAGCCTGCCATAAAATAACACACAAACACATTTGTTTTTCTATTTTATGGGTACTGGAAAAATACATTTTCCCTGTCCCCTAGCCCTAAACCTAACTTTAAACTTACCCCAACCTTAACCTCAGTAACTTAACCTTTACTGTGTCATTCAAAAGTTTTCACCTCCTCTGGTGTTTTTTTGTGATTGATTGAGTTTTTGGCACTACAAACAAAGACCCTAAAGTCAGAGTCAAACAAATCTGCAAATTCTTCTAAATTTATTACAAATATAAAAGAGACAATAATTGAAGTATTCTCACCCTTTAAACAATATTTGGTGGACGTACCTTTGGCAGCAATTACAGCCTTTTTGCATGTGTTTCTATCAGCTTTGAACATCTGGACAAACATTTTTGACAATTTTTCTTTGCAAAATTGTTTGTATTGTTGGATGGTGAACAGCAATATTAAACCTTTTCCCATGTATTCCCATTTGGGTAGAGGGCCAAGGGTTTGACTGGTTCCCTCTGAAACAGTGATCTTTTTGTCAATGTTCTCAAGTGATGCAGCCACCACCATACTTCATGGAAGGTGTTCTCAGGATGATGTGCAGTGTTGGGCTCATGTGACCATACAGTCTTCTTCCACTTGGTCTCAGAGTCTCCCAAATGCCTTCTGGCAAACTAGCCCAGACTTGATGTGTGTTTTTTAATGATAGCTTTCTTTTTACCACTCTCTCATGATGGTCTCTTTTGTGAAGCACTCGGGCTATTGTTGCGATATGCACAGTGTCTCCCAGCTCCGCCGTGGAAGGCTGTAACACCATTAGAAGTCCAGTAAGCCTCTTGGCCCTTCTCGCCCACATACCTAGTTTTTGAGGACAGCCTTTTCTAGACAGATTTACAGTGGTGCCATATTCTCTCTATTTCTTAATAATAGACTTCACTGTGCTCCGGGAGATATTCAGTGCCTTGGGAATGTTCTCATATCCTATCCCTGATGGGAAGAACTTTGAAGAACCTTTGTTCTTATGTTGTTTTTTAGGAATTGAATTAACCAACTGAGCGACATCCCAGAGACAGGTGTTTTTAATCTAAAATCATGCAAAGCTCCTTAATTGCACACAGATGTACTCCATTCAACTAATTATGTGCCTTCTAAAGACAATTTGTGGCACCACAGTTCATTCAGGTGTCAAATCAAAGGGGGTAAATACTTAGACAATCCATTATTTTCAGTGTTATATTTGTAAGTAGTTTAAACAATTTTTCACTTTGACATTATGGATTTTTTTTGTTTTGATCAGTGAAATGTGGAATAGTCCAAAGGTTGTGAATAGTTTTGGGAGGTGTATGTTTAACTTAACCAATCCTTAACGCCTAAACCTAACCTGCAATGCCTAAACCCAAAAGTAACCCCAAATCTGGTCCCCACATGTACACACAGCCATGGATGACAGACACACACAGCACATTGGTTATTACTATGACCTAGTAACATAGTTAGCATGTCTTTGTAGCGTATTCATTGTATAATATATTGTTAAATTAATAAAAGATGGATAGAGAACAACTACATTGTTTATTATTATTATAGTTAAAAAAAGCAATATGTGATATACAGGCCTAGACATACTGTATTCATACTGTTGCTACACAAGACACATGTCTCTGAAATGATTTGGATGAAAATGAACAATTGCACATGAAACACAATTGTTGTCATTGTCAAAAGCAGTGCACTCCCTAGTCAGTGGGAGGGCATAATTGGGACAGATTGGGAATTGGGTGACAAATAGGAATAACAAATACATTTCACAACCTTAATACTACTTCACTGTCAATCTTTTTGTGTCAAAAAGGGATAGGAACAAATGAGTGTGTCATAACAATAGTAGTGTCAAGCTGATGTTGGTACTAACAATAATGCTTTGTGAATTTCCGTTCTTATAGTCAGATGCAAAGAGTAACACAAATGGCTGCCATCTGTGGATTTCTTTTTTTTTTACTACTTTTTATTGTTTGAACAATTAACTAGGGGAAGAGCTTTCAACATATCTCGTCATGGTCACGTAATTTGCCTGAACACCACCCCCTCATTATACCACAACAATGACATTATTCATAGTAGGTCATTGTTGTTTTACATAGTGGTGTGCACAATTAGACCACATCCCCTCAGTGCCAGCATTTTTAACAGGGTAGTCTAAACTCATTACGTTCATCTACTATTTAATGGTGAGTGTGCTTCTGGAGTATTTCTATGGTGGAAAGATACTGGCTTGCCCATGTTAACACCCATGTCATGTTCATGTAATAATGCAGAACAAATTATTGGATGACAGCCAGGTGTACTGGTTGCTGTTGATGTGCAGCTACTGATAGCTGTTGTCTGTTTCACCTTGTCTTTACCCTGACACTGTTTGTTGTGTTCTTTATGGGTGCTTTTCAGATGTACTTTTTAGTAACCGGGATTTGGGTTTCAACCTTTCTCATTGTTCCAAACCACACAAGCTGCAATCTTCTGACAGTCCAATACATTTGCTTTGGGTGTTCGGCATTGTACTCTGAATATCCCTTATGGGGTTTACCTTTTTTCGACCAATTACTGTTTTATGTTTCCTGCCACCATTGTTCACCCCTATGGTGGTTATCACTCAACCTCGGACTGGCACAGTAGAAAAAAGATACACTCCACTTAGAGCCACTGTGATGACCCAGTAAGATGAATGGCTCTGAGACCCCTTGTCCACAGAGGAATGAGGCAGTTGTCAAAGAGAAACACATGGGGTTTACACACATATTAAACACATATTTCCAAAAGATAGACTAGTTTGGTGAATTTTTAAACTAGTTTTAATTGGGAAGGTAAAACACTTTATCAAAAGCGATTACTTTCAGATCACTGTGAATATCAGTACACTCTTAACCTAATCACGACTCTGTTTGATCAAATAAGCTTCACTTAGCCTCATATAGACCTTTATACAAAAAGGTCTGCTTATCTTGCACTGACAGGTTTTGGGCAATTGTAATCCTCTTGCGTTGCTTCTTTTCTGGTGATAGCTAGTTATAGTAATGCAAAAGCTAGGCCTATTGGAAAAATTGCAATCTATTTGCAGCATTTTCCCACCAGAATCCGAACTTTAAAACCTTATTCCAAAAAATGTGAAAACCTTAATACAAAAAAATCTAAAGTTAACAAAAAGTTGAAAAATACAAATTGTTGGTTACATCTTTGAATCCTATTGTGTAAGTCTATATTAGCTTTGCACATCTGGATTTTATCGCATTCTTCCTTGTAGATTTTCTCAAGCTCTGTCAACAATATAGCCTACTGTTACAGCACAGCATTGTGCCTAACAGTGATTTTTCAAAAAGTTAATTGATGTGCATAGTTTGCATTAGTTTTTTTTACGTGTTGCAGGTTTTTGAACCAAAAAAAGATTTTTATAAAATCATTGCCATGGTTTATTGTACTGTACATTAATTCATAGTACATTGTAGATTTATTTTTTGTTTGGATTGGAAGGGTATTGGAAGAAAAAGGAAATAAGATTAACTTTTTGGTGTACTGTTCATGGAGATGTATTTGAAAGGCCCATGGGAGGTCAGTGACTCCAATCTGGCTGTGCTTCTAAAACAATGTCCCCCATAACACAACGTGATTCTGCTGCTGCTTCTGGAAATGGGCTTTCTCTGTGTGAAGGTCATATTTCAGCAGGTAATTAGGACACAGTCTGGCCTTTGTTCTCTTTAGATCAGTTCAGCTATTTGGGGTTCTATATTGGGTATCTGTATAAGCACTTTAAAACTGCAAATGTAAAAAAGGTCTTATAAAATAAATGTAATTACTTGAAGCTAGCACACACACACACACACACACACACAAACAAACACTCTGGCATTGTCAGTGCCCACCTTTTGCTTCTCAGAGTAACTCACCATGTGCCTGGCACAACTCCTGAATGTCCACCAGTATTAGCCTGATCAACACCTGAATATGTTACGTTAGCAATCAACCATTCTTCTCTTTAAGCTCACAAAGAGTGTTATGTAGAACAAAACATCACTTTAGTCTCCATACTGATGCTTCATTCAAAGATCTAGATAAAAATGGATGGCCAAAATGAGAGTAACTTAACAATCAAGGATAAATCACAGGGAGTACCAGTTCCCTAGTTTAAACCCTAATAGTTCAGCCAAATTTATAGGATGGAAACAGAAAGATATCACACATGAAAATGGTGGTACACACTCTCCGAATTGTCTGGCCATTACCAAGAACCACCATGCTGGATTTTTGCCTGGGGTCTTATCAACAGGTTCGTTATACAATTTGTTGCTCAAATCCAGCTGAAATTTGATGGATGGACAGATTAAAAATAGAAAGGCTGCACAGTCTTTTAGGTGACTTGGATCCAGTGCCCAGAAAACATTAGACCTTTTTCTCCCTTTCCCAACTGTGTTATTGTGTCTACTGCACTGTTTAATCGCAACAAATCCCAAAGATTCAGCTGACACTGTTATCCATAATGACATGTTATTTATTGCTTGCATTTATTACCTACAAAACTATTTTTATTTTCTTACGGAAGGAGAAGGAATATGCCAATTGGAATCTGCAATTATTAGTTGGTCGTCTTTACATGACCTAATTACATTAGCCAGACGATTTATAAACCGTAGAGTCAGGACAATGTTTACATCCAAATGACAAATAACATTAATATTACATGCTTAATTCAAGCCTAGAATTACTACATACTTTAGTTAACATTAGCCAGTAACTGTGTTGTTAACTGTATAGTTATTGCACCAGTACAACTCGATTACAATATATCCATCATGTGAAGTTAATTGTTACATTTTTGGAAATGGCCACACTCCTAATATATGTTAACATTTTAACCAAAACCTACAGATTTCTCCAAAGAAACCCACAAAAAGTCACAGAAACAAATATATCTGTAATTTGTAAAATGCGCTCTATCATTTGGTGCAGATCACTGCCCTTGGACTATAAGAATGAAGGGTTGTGTCTTTTGACACCAAGTAGAGATATTTTGTCAATTATCTCTTGTATATACAGTAGTTTTGAATGCCCCTTCCCAGTCACCAGAAACACGCAAACTTCCAATGGCATTAATACCCACCTTGATAAAACATATCACTCACCCAACAAATGGACAATATGATTTATAAATATATGTGGTAATGAAACAGATGGAAATACATCCATAGTGCTCCTCGCTATTGCGTTGCGGGAGACAATAAAAAGCCCTTTAGATAGCCTAAATAGCTTTTAGAGCTTAGTAAGACTATATTTCTACACAATGTTAACACTGCTGTCTCTCTGAGGCCGGGAGAGTGGAGAGCTGCTGTGTTTGTAATTATGAAGTGCAAGACTGTGGTTGGATGAAAAGACAGGAGAACCTAGAAATAAATCAGCAGTATGGTTGAATAATGCAACAGGGGCAGACTCTGAAGCACTGCTTTTGGGGAGAAAAGTTCAGCAAACACATCAGTGGCTTATGGAAATGCAAACGGTTCAAAACCCCAACTTCTGGCAAAAATGCATATTCTAACGTTCACTCAGAAAAACCCACATGGCAGAAGAACTCACAACTTCCTCATACCTCTCGGTGTTCTACGGTTTCTTTTTGATTTACCTTATGAGTCCTGCTTCAACTGTTTCAAAACTATTTCATTCATGTTGTGTCCCTCAACTAGATGACATGTTCAGCTACTCCATGATGGCCTAAACCTGCTCTCTGAAAGGTCATAGTCAATCAGTTAGATGTAGAATGAATCATTATACATTATACCCAGGCTATAAATATTGTATCACAAAAAATATTTATTCTTAATGCTAGACAAGGTCAAAGAAGGACAATAACAGAACAGTTGTTAAGTTCAACCTCTGACAGTCTCTTGATAGAAAACAGATTTAACTACCCTGCCAAAATAATCTTTGCTTCAGAATCCATAAAAAAGAAGCTGTGGGTGAAGATTTTCGTTGTGAGCAATGAATGCAGTAAAATATGTAATTGTAAAGTTCCATTAAAAGTGTTGGTTTGAATGTCAGAAGCATTTTATGAATACCAATGTATCCTCAGCAAAGACAACATTTATTGAAAGGAATTCAATTTATTTAGTAAACAAAAGGTCAAACCATTGGAAATAAGCAATAACGTGTAAAAGGAGATGTGGGTTGTACTATTAAAATAGCCTTTGTTTTGGTGCTTATGGAATTAGAGTACTTTCAGCAACACACAAGACATTCTAATGTGATATCCTCAAGAAAAACTCAATGAAATGCTGACAAGGTAGTTAGAAGCGTGTTAGTCTCTGCTGTCCTTCGTCAATGATTGGCAGCTAAGATTATGTATTTGTCAGTTGCAAAGATTGTAAATATACCTACAGTATTACATTTGACCTCTGCATGTTTGTACACATCTTTGGAGTGTACTGAGATTTTAAGATTGGCATACAATAACCAGTCATAAGTGTATCTAAACTTTTGATTGGTACTGAACATGAAGGCTTTTGGTATTTGGAGAGCACCTCCTGGCTTTTTGAGATACAGTCAACTCACAAGAAGTATTGGCACTCTTTATGTAATCAAGCAAAGGGAAATGCAAAAAAATAGACAACACAAACAATGAGTCGTATTTTGGGCTCAATTATAAGAGAGATATACTTATATTTAAAAACAAACATTTCTCAGACACAAAACATTTTATTGAGTAGTATGATTTTTTTCTGTTTCAAAAGTATTCGCACCCCTATATATTATCTTAAATCTGTTGTAAAATTCTATGCTTTTTAATTGGTCTCCAGGAACTGTATTAGTGACTTTCACCTGCTTCCTTGGGGTGTAAATATGAGGTCGCACGCATGTAAAGTCCCTTCGTCATACATCACCATGTGTAAAACCAAAGAGCTCTCAGCTGAAAGGAAACAGTTGTTGACCTACACAGATCAGGTAAAGGATATATAAAATACATAAACGGTTGATAATACCACTAAGCACAGCCAGCACAATAATTAAAGAGTTTCAGAAGTCTGGAAAAGTTGCAAATGTGCCAAGAAGCGGACATGTGCATATTGCCCCCACGCACGGTGAGGAAGATGAGAGGGAAGGCAAAGAAGAATCCAAGGATCACAATTTTCGAACTACATGGTCTAGAGTTTTGGGGTTACCAAGTCTCAAAATAAACTACTGTTTATGTTAACATGCCACCTTCCTGTCAACAAGCTTTTTGGATGGGTTGTATAAAAGAAGTCTATACTGAGCCCAACCCAGATATTGCAGTGCCTGAACTTTGCCAAGTGTTATTGGAACTACAATTCAAATGGTTTCAGACTGGACAAAAATTGAATAATTTGGCCATGCACACCATTGGCATGTTTGGTGACTGCAAGGAAAACCACCTGAAACCCACAGTAAAATATGATGGTTGATCATTGATGTTTTGGGGCTTTTTTGCTACTAGTAGTCCAGGGGCTTTTGTTAAGATCCATGGTATAAGGAAATCCAAGATATTTTATCCCAAAACTGGTTGCCTCTGCCAGGAGACAAGACTTGGCCGTGGATGAACCTTTTAACAAGACAATGAACCCAAACACACAACAAAATCAAAACCGAATTGTTTGACCACAAAATCAATGTTTTACAATGGCCATCTGAGTCTCCGGACTTGAATCGAATTGAAAACCTGTGGTCTCAATTATAAAGGGCAGTCAACAAGCGCACACCTGAGATCATCAAGGGTCTGGCAATTTGCTGCATGTAGGATTGTTCCAGGACTCCAAGATCCCTCCAAAAGTGTGCACCAACCATTTCAGGCTGTACAGGAAAATACTCAGTGCTGTTATCGACTCCAGGGGAGGCTTCACAAAATATTGGTTGCAGGGGTGCCAATCATTTTTAAATCTATGTTTTGCTCAAATAAAATCGTACTACGTAAATCGTACTACTGTATATGAAAGTATACAGCTCCCCCTTATGTTTGAGCCCAAAAAAATTACTTGTTTATGGGGGTTTTTTGTGTTACCTTTTCGTGAAGGATGTCAATAATTCTTGAGTTGACTGTATCTTTGGTACAAAATATTAAATAAGACTTCTGGAAAAAGTATCTTTTTTTGCCATAGGTATCACGCAGATAGGAGTTGTGTTTAACCCTGAAGACCTTTATCAAAGGCAGTCAGTGTGTGTTTTGTTGTTTAAATGTTGGGGCTGTGGTATGAACAGATGTTTGCCTCTCTGAGCCTAGGGCCTCCACTTGGTGGATTGTGAGAGCTCTTGTCATCAGCTAAGCACCTGCTTTTATCAGACAATCCGTTGTGCACCAATATGGCTGCCACCAGCAGTCCTATACCTTTCTCTGGTAGATAGAACGAAGGCTTGTTTGCTAAAAGTTAGCTAAGTGTCACTTTAGTTGAAAGGACCCATGTTCAGCTTTTAATAAATGATGTGAAGAGGATACACATGATAAGAGAAGGCAGATCTGTGATAAACATACGTTATCAACCTCAGTTGTTGGTATTTTCAACAGAAGCCTTGATAAATTTGGTAGCTGTTGATATCTTGGCTCAGTAAGATGACTTTTCCATTAGAAATATAACTCAGTATCCTTAAGGTGGGAATCATTTGTCTCTAAATGAAAAACTGTACATTCATACACACCCCTCTAATCCATTAAATAATGAATCAGCTGGCTATTATTGGAAGAGTCATTGGCTGTCTCCGTTGCCTCCCACTGCCAACTGAATGAATTAATGAAAGAGTAACAATCGTCTACTTTATTTATGTGATGTTAGGTGGATGGATGTAACAGTGCTTACTTAGACTAATTAATGTTATGAAGAGCAGCCAAGTATTCTATGAGGGACGTTTTGATGCCTCTAATTAATCTCTCTCTCTCTCGCTTCCTTTCTCTAATTCTTTTCCTCTTCCTCTCTCTTTCTCTGTCTCTCTATCACTCTCTGATTCTCGCCTTGTAGCTCAGAACTGCTCTGGACTGAGGACCTGTGGCCAGTGTTTGGATCAGGTGGAGTGTGGTTGGTGTGGAGACCCCACTAACACAGGGAGAGGCCGGTGCATGGAGGGCTCCTACCGTGGGCCCATGAAGAGCCCCTCCAGGCAGACCAGAGACATGCTGCTGGAGCCTGCTCTCTGCCCCAGAGATAAAGGATCTCACTGGGCCTACATCCAGTGTCCTGGTAAGTCAACACAGCCAGACACAGAGATAAAGGATCTCACTGGGCCTACATCCAGTGTCCTGGTAAGTCAACACAGCCAGACACAGAGATAAAGGATCTCACTGTGCCTACATCCAGTGTCCTGGTAAGTCAACACAGCCAGACACAGACAGACAAACGTCGACAGACCAACAAATATGCCTATGCATCTTTGCGCACCTGAAAGCTCACTACAGCTGAGACACATCGTATAGAACTAAGTCACAGACAGAAACACACGATTGGTTTGTTGCATCCGTTGACTTCTTTCCTCCTCTTGCCAGCCTGTCAGTGTAACGGCCACAGTACGTGTGTGAATGGCAGTGTCTGTGAGCAGTGCAGGAACCTGACCACCGGACCGCAGTGCCAAACCTGCATGCCTGGTTACCATGGAGACCCCACTAATGGCGGAAAGTGTCATGGTGAGTACTTTGGCGGGTGTAGTGAACCAGAGTGGACTGGAGGGGGCAGTGTTTAAATGCTTTGGCTCTGAGATCCATGCGTCCTCTGCGAAGCAGATCGTTGGAACGCTTCACAACAGCAGGCAGAAAGGACACATGTGTTTCTGAATGTGTTCAAAGATGGAGGCGCTGGACATTGGATTTACATTATCCACTGTGTAATGTATTCACAGTTGCACCAAAAAAGCCAATTGTTGGGAGAGTTGCAGAAATTAATTGAAAATATAGCCAGTGGCGAATATAGGCTCTGTTCATTAGTCTTGATAATCATCATAGACCACCTCATCTATGTTCTAACTAATAGAAACTAATGGACAATATAGACACAGAAATAAAAACAAATGTACTGTTTCAGTGACTTTGGTAAATTACTGGTGACTTTACAAACCTAGACAGGCATTTCCCAAGCATTATGTGTAATTAAAGTTCTATCAAGTACTTTGGATATTTCTATCCTGTTCAGTCCTGTGATCACTACTGCTATGAAACCATGTACTGGTAAGCCCACAACACCATTCATCTCTCTATATTAAATCAAAATTTGAAAGAGCAAAGTGAGTACCAATAAGAGAGGGCCACATGAAGAGATGGGAAGAAAGATGATGGAAAGGATAAGGTTGAAATACAAAGAGAAATAGATCTGGAGACTATCGTAGCAGGATAGAAAATAATTTGAGAAGAAGAAAAACAGAATAAGAATAAAACTTGAGAGGTATAATATGATCATTTTCTGACTGAAAGGTGTGTGTTTTCCCCATATGGAGCATGACATTAAATCACTCTTAATAATTTTCTTATTTCTTGGAGTTGTCTTGCAGCCCCTGTGCATGTTTGATAGATACATTATTTCACCCTCCCTGCCTTATTTCTCATGCTCCTTTGATACTCGCCTCCGTCTTCCCTCCACCACGGTCTCCTGTCCTGGTTTAGTGCTGTCATGATTAAATGCAATTTATTGACTCTGTCCGTCATACAGTATTTACCTCTTCAGCAGGGCTGCTGGGTTAACAGGCTGACCACTCAGGTCTGCACCTAGACAAAGGCAGTCTTACGTCTCCCTTATTCAGGACGGGTGCATTCACCTGCTCCTTAATGGCTCCAAGCCACAGATCTGTGCTGGATTAGGCTCCAAACGGAATTTCTCCCCTCCTCACGTCTTTACATCATGTAGGGGAGGGGAAGTAGCCTGAGTCGACATCAGACAGTCAGACAGTCAGACAGAGGAGAGAGAGGAGACAGGAGAACGTGAGAGAGATAGAGAGGGAGGAGAGATGAAAAGAGAAGGACAGTACGTCAACAAGGCATCAAGCTAAAATATGAGTGCAGAGCTTCCCTAGGAGATAGTAAGAATGGAGGATATACACATAGATAGGGGGAAAATAGACAATAGATGGAGAAGGAGGAGAGATTGCCCGGTCTGGAGTCACCATGATAGATGAAGTTTTGACCATGTATGGGAGAGGGTTGTGGGTGTGTGTGCCTTAAAGAGTATGCGTGTGAGTTTGTTTGCGTGTTCCCATTTTAATAACCTGGTAGGGACTGAGAATCTCCAGAAAAAATAGTAAAATAAGGTCAAAACGTTTTGACCTTGTGGTGAGATTTCACCAGTCCCTGTGGGGAAAACTACCATTCCTTGCTTAGTATTTACAGTGGATATAAAAGTCTACACACCCCTGTTAAAATGCCAGGTTCTTGTGATGTAAAAGAATGAGACAAAGATAAATCATGTCAGAACTTTTTCCACCTTTAATGTGACCTATAACGTCAACAATTCAATTGAAAAACAAACTGAAATCTTTAAGGGGGAAAAATAAAAAATAAAAAACTCACAATAACCTGGTTGCATAGGTGTGCACACCCTTAAACTAATACTTTGCTGAACCTTTTGATTTTATTAACCTGGTTGCATAAGTGCAACCACACTTATGCAACCAGGTTATTGTAAGGTTTTTATTTTTCATTTTTCCCTCTCGAAGATTTCAGTTTGTTTTTCAATTGAATTGTTCACATTATAGGTTAAAACATTAAAAGTGGAAAAAGTTCTGACATGATTTATCTTTGTCTCATTCTTTTACATCACAAAAACCTGGTGTTTTAACAGGGGTGTGTAGACTTTTTATATCCACTGTATGTTTAGGGTACATTTTACAATTGGGTTAGGTTTAGGTTCTGGGAAGATTGAATGGGGAATGATTCCTAAAATATGTTTAGTGATTCCTAAAATATGTTTCACAGATCGAATTAGGACCCGAAAACCTAATCAGGATAGTAAAACATGAAACATCTGCCGTTATTATGACCTTTTGCCAGTCCAATTGAGGAAAACCTCAATTTCTGGTTAAGGTTAGGGAAAGTGGATTCTTTGTTTTTCAACACACATGTCAAAAAGAATAGCCTTACTGCAGTAGCCACATTGCACCTCTTTCTGGGCATTATGGCACTTTGAGAAGGAGAGGGAATATTTGATTGAGGGAGAAGGTTTGGTGGCTGGATGTTGATAAGCTCTCTAAAATGTGTCAGCATGTGAAATGACCAGCATGGTAACATAATAGTTTTTAATTACATTGGCGCAGTATATTTGTCCTGTGCATATCCCACTCTCCCAGCAGTACCCTTGGAGTGTGCGATGAAAAAATTTTGGGGTTATAGATGTCATTTGCTGGACCTTGATGATGGAATGTACAGACACTTTCAGTTGGGTACAGTAACACTGCATACAATATATGACACAGTAAGTTGACAATGACATAACATACAATACCAGACACTTCTTTTTCAATATCACAACTTACATACTGGTAGAGGTCTGTGGGCTACACAGTAAGGCAGATAGTGCTGGCTGAGGTAAAGTTAACCAAGTTAATTCAACGTTTGCTTTTATCTCATGGTAGCCATGACTGCTCTGTCTCCTCATAGCTGGAGTGGTGCTTGTGCTTGTGTTACACAATTCTGAAAGCTTCGGTCTGGCCTACTTTTTCAGTGCATTAACTCTGTCTTCCAGTTTATTGTTTTTACCATAACTGCACTGTAGGCACACAGTCACACCAAAGTCACACTGTGAGACCCAGAGAGCTGATGGTTGTTGTTCTGTCTTCCTCTCGTTGTTCCTTCCTCCTCGCATGAAGCCACCACTGCGGAGTTCAATTAAAATGTTGTTTATTGCTTTTGGAAATGGCAGACTGTGCTAGGTTGGTGAATTCCATTACAGACTCTATAGTAGGGCATCTTGTCTGTCTGTCTGCCTGTCTGTCTGTACTTTTGTCACTCATCTTGCATGTTTGTTTAATGGCTTCTATCCCTGAATTGCTTGTTGGTTTTTCTGTTGTGGTTTCATGCTCTGAGCAACACCTAAATTGCTCCTGAGGGATTCTTAAACTCATATTTTATTTTGTTTTGTTGTTTGCTTACCCGCTAACCTTTTTATGTAAAGGGATTAACATCTCACAGTGTTCCCCCACTGCTGAGTTCTTATGCACAATTGTCTTTTGTTGTCTTCCATAAATGTTGCATGCAGTAGAGGAGGCTGCTTCAACATCCTTTTCCTCTGTTTCTAAACTTTGTGCCCTCAGTATTCAATGAGCAGCTTCTCATTCAAGATGTCCAAATCCACAGGACGTTGGGTATCACCTTGAGAACCTGCCAGTAGGGGCACCAATGAGTTTTATAACTCAAATTGGCCAGCGGCTTAATAGGTTGTTGTGGATGGGGTTGGCGAATGTACATAAAATGTGCGTTCTTGCTCCAAGACCTGCTGGTTTAATCCCAGCACTTATCACTTGTTTGTTTTAAGCCCTTCCCAAACCATAGCCTTTAATCATTAAGAATGAATACTCTAACTCTACCATTGACTACTTCTGCTTTAATCCCTTAACTTAACCTGAGAGTTTGTTGCTCAATTTGAGTGACATTGTCTGTTTGGGAGACATTTATCCCGCCACAGAGAAGCTTCAGTTTTTGAAGGGAAATAGGGATAGCTTGTTGCTCCAACCCCTGCTTTCACTGTCTCTCCCAAAACTCACACGCACGCACGCACACGCACGTACACCCTCTGGCTTGTCGGGGTATAAATGAGTGTCTGTCACATTCAGTGTGGGAGGATGCTGTTGTGTGTGAATTCATGCCCAGCAAGCCCCTGTGTATCCTGTGGTGGGAGGGAAGGAGGAGACAGCAGGACAGCTTTTCTCTGTGTGTGTGTGTGTGTGTGTGTGTGTGTGTGCCTGCCTGTCTGCTCTACCAGAGGTCAGTGCAGACTTCTGTCATCAGGGCTGAAGCTCGGCACGGGGCTACGTCCTCCCTCCTGCACACCCAGCCTGATGGATTAGACAGTTGCAGCTGTTCCAGATATTTAGGTGCTTTGAAGCCTTTGTAATTAAAAAAAGAAGTTCACAGTCCCGGCACCCCCTGTGTCCTCACCCCCTAAAAGCATTGTGTGTGTGTGTGTACTAGGGTTGTGTGATTGCGATAGCGTTGAATATCAGTGATGATTGATAGATAATGTGATGTTTGATGTGACAGGTCACGGTTAAGGCAGAGGCCTCACAACGTTGAGAATGAAAAGGAAATCAGAACAGATGAATGTTTAAAGATCAACACATCAGAGCCTTGTGTCTGTGAAAATGAATGGGCATTTTCCAGATGAGAACACTTGGCTGAGTTTAAATCTTGTCCGCTGCTTACTGTCAGTTCCTGGGACTGTCATATGGAGAGTTGCCATGCGGGTGGAATGACGCTGGAGAATACGCTCTAACCCAAGCATGTGTAGGTTTTAGTAGAAACGTCCTGGTTGAGCCAGTGGTGTGATAAGGAGCAGAAGAACTTGGCTTTGCTTATGAATGCATGTTCTGATCGAGGGTTCGGAGCCCATTGGGAGCTGTTGTTACAAGGCATGGCCATAATCACAAATTGGGCTTCAAAAAAATTGGGAGTGAAAGAAAAAAGTTAAATAACTGAAGAAAAAAAAAGATCAAGGATGTAGTGGCTTCGGAAAGTATTCAATCACCTTCACATTCTCCGGCACATTTTTTGCTCAAGTCTATGCAGCATTGTCGTTTGACATTAATCATACAGTTGTAGCATTTCATTTCGCACTACAGCCACTGTCATTTTCACTTTAGTTTTTTATATTCTGGTTGAACGGATCTTATTGGTACACAATTACAATAGTGCATGCACAGTAGGTGGTAGTATTCAGATCTATTGTGCAAACACAAATTCAGAAATGAAATCATCTTGAAAATGTATTTCTGCTTACATTATGGGTAAAAATCTGTGGTGTGTGTGATACTGGTCACCTGAGCCATGAAGGCCCATGGTGACCAGTATCATCAGTGGCCTATGATGACCAGTATCATCAGTGGCCCATGGTGACCGGTATCATCAGTGGCCCATGGTGACCGGTATCATCAGTGCCCTATGGTGACCAGTATCATCAGTGGCCTATGGTGACCAGTATCATCAGTGGCCCATGGTGACCAGTATCATCAGTGGCCCATGGTGACCAGTATAAACACAGTATAAACACACATAAACACAGACAGACTCTCTAAATTTGCACTCTGACCTGGAAGAAACATGTACTTCTACTGGCTTCACAGCACTTTAAACTGTAATAAAGCTACAATATAGGTTTACATACAGTGTCTGTTAATGTGCCAACGTGAGTGATGGGAGTTGAAATATTATGCGACTTGATAGCACGTTCAAGCCCCGGTCAAGTTAGCAGATATGTCAACCTAAGACTGTTGCTCTCCTGTTATACACTAATCTACTGAGTGTGGAAAGTACCGTAAGCCTGTCCCTCTTTATTCAAGGCCCTATTGATGTCCGAGGCCATGAACCCTTGTCTGCATTCATAGCTCTTCCTGTTACAAGGTCATTGAAGACAGAATATAAAGTCTGTTCAAATATATTCTTGAAAAAAAGCAGTCTGTTCAAAATTGAATAAAGGCAAGATGGGCAGAACCTTTAGCAGAAAATGATTTGTTCTCCGAAGAGAATTTTAGCTAAGCATTAAATAGATCCTATTCCTATCCTATTCAACCATGCTTTAGAGAGGAGCACACATACTCCATCTATATCCCCGGGGTGAGAAAAAGCTTTCCCGTTGTTAAGCTACCTGGTTCTATTTAATAATCACAACAACAGTAATAATACATGCCATTTAGTATAGACTTTTTTTCCACAACAACTTAAAGCCAACTTTGTTGGATATGTTAATTAGATGGAGATCTGCAATGGAAACGTCAATTATCCCATCTGTGCCACTTCCCACACATAGGAGGAGCAAGACCTAGAGCTGTAATTCAACACAGCCATATGTTATAGACACATAGAGCTAGCTCTCCTCAGGGCCAGGGGAGAAGCCTACTCACCATGGAAATTAATGGATCCTAAAGTGCTTATGGTTGCAAACAGAGCTCGGAAGCTACTTTTAAGTAGCTTTTAAGGAACTACAGGTAACCACCAAAATAAAGGAAACACTAACATACTTTTTAAAATGGCTTTGAGTGACAACAAACCAACAGAGCAGCTTCATGGTGTCTTGGCATAGATTTTGAAAGTTTCTGGAACTATTGGAAGGAATTGTTGGAAAAACATAATTAAGTAAGCGTTCAACTGGGTTTAGATCTAGTGACTGTGACGGAAACGGCGTAGCATGACACATCAGCAAGTAGAGCCCCCTGTCACTCATGTGCCACACTAATCACCCCTCTTTCAAACTCACTGAGATCTCCTCTTCTAGACAAAATAATATGCATTTGGCATTATACTGTATTTACCTTATCCCAGTATATTTAAAAATAGCCGTAGGGGGGGGTTTAATACTGTCAAAAATGCAATTGCAAGTATTTATCTTAATGTTTGAATGTAATGTGAATTTTTGAAAAACTAGGGGGTTTTGTTGGGTTCACCAGATGGGTTCACTGGACAAAAATGAAAATGTTCTAGTTCCCCTGCATTAGGACATGAATTGGATGCCAACTGGAAAAAAAATAGGACTGCTGATTTTTGTTGTCGCGTTACTTGCATGTTTAAATATCACCATGGGTGAAAACAGAAGCTGGTAAGTTATTTGGTTTAACTTGCCGCTTAGGTAAGTAAGTTGCTGAATTATTAAAATGGAAGATCGTAGTGTTATCTTTAACCTGTGTTTGACAAGTGAAAATAGAGCTTTGCATAAGTTCCCTTCTGTAAAGCTTCCGTCTCCTATGTCTCCCCTCTGTGCTCCTGCCTTCTGCCCAGTCTAGCCTTTGTATTTACATAGACAGCAACAGTACACACTACTCTTCTTCTCCTCAAGTTAATTTGCACAATGTATATTGTTCACTTTTGCATGTAAATATCCGAACTGGCCAACATTAACAATTAGCAGCTAGTTACCTAGTTAGTACTTATATTTGAATCAGTAAATGAGCTGGATTTACTCTCTTTGCAGCTGGTTTGTTCATTTGTTTGCTTTCGTTAGAATAACAAACTAATGAAAATCACCAGTACAGCAGATCATAATCAGAATCATCTTCATTCACCAAGTAAATAAATGTTCCCGGAGCATAATGCAATGTTATACCACACCTGTGTGAAAGCGCCTGCCTTCACTAAATAGAGTATTTTGTATCCCCCCATTTACTCAAGTCTTTCCTTTATTTTGGGTTATACCTATAGGCTGATTAACAGGGTAGGTGGGAGATCTACAGGTGCTGGTCATATAATTAGAATATCATCAAAAAGTTGATTTATTTCAGTAATTCCATTCAAAAAGTGAAACTTGTATAATGTATACATTCATTCCACACAGACTGATATATTTCAAGTGTTTATTTCTTTTAATTTTGATGATTATAACTGACAACTAATGAAAACCCCAAATTCAGTATCTCAGAAAATTAG